>MU249621.1:8202955-8264488 GCA_018977245.1 Lethenteron camtschaticum
CTCAAAGTTCACCAGGCCTGGCACAGGCGCCGTGGTGACATCACCACCACTTCGAGCCAAATGGCGATTGTTGTGTCTAATAGCTACTGACAGACAGACGCCCGGCACACTCGGACAGACACTCAGACACTCAGAGAGACAGAGACATTCATATTGGTAGACACAAGACAAAGACAAAGTTCCCCCGTATAGAGTTAACAGACTTTATAGGGCAGGTGCTGTTAGCTAGTAGCACCTATGAAGGTCGACAAGGCACTTGAAGGGGTGAGTGGCCCCCACTACGCCCGGCCGCCTTTGTCTCCCTCGTGGCGATGTTTACACACTGCACCATTTAAGACAAAGCGCACATGCGCACAGACACTCATACAGACACTCGTACAGACACTCACAACAGAGACACAAGACACACACAACAAGACACTCAAAGACACTGCTCGGACACTGACTCAGACATACAAGACACTCACACAGACGCACGGACTGACGCACGGACTGACGCACGGACTGTCGCACGGACTGTCGCACGGACTGACGCACGGACTGATGCACGGACCGACGCACGGGCCGACGCACGGGCCGACGCACGGACCAGCGCACGGACCGGCACACGGACCGGCGCACGGACTGACGCACGGACTGGCGCACGGGCTGACGCACGGACTGGCGCACGGCTGACGCATGAACAGACGCACGGGCTGACGCACGGTCTGACGCACGAGCTGACGCACGGACTGGCGCACGGGCTGACGCACGGGCTGACGCATGAACAGACGCACGGGCTGACGCACGGTCTGACGCACGGGCTGACGCACGGGCTGGCGCACGGGCTGACGCACGGACCGACGCACGGACCGGCGCACGCAACGGGCGACGGCTGGCGCACGGACTGTCACACGGATCGTCGCACGGACCGACGCACGGACTGACGCACGGGCTGACGCACGGACCGACGCAGGGACTGTCGCACGGACTGACGCACGGACCGACGCACGGACCGACGCATGGACCGACGCACGGACCGACGCACGGACCGACGCACGGACCGACGCACGGACCGGCGCACGGACCGGCGCACGGACCGGCGCACGGACCGACGCATGAACTGACGCACGGGCGACGCACGGACTGACGCACGGACTGATGCATATACGTCAAGCACCAGCGGCCGCGAGCATTGCCTCTTGACCTCGCGCGTGACCCCCCACCTCCGCCCCAATCCGCCCCCCCCCCTCTTTTCCACTATCAGGTGCGTGCAGGAGGTTCACCTGGACAAGCACGTGCGTCTGCTGGACTCGCCCGGCATCGTGATGGCGGCCGCCACGTCGGGCGCCGCGCTCATCCTCCGCAACTGCATCAAGGTGGAGCAGCTGGTGGACGCCGTGGGGCCGGTGGACGAGATCCTCAAGCGGTGCAGTAAGAGCCAGGTGCGTGGGGGGGGGGAAGGGGGGGGCACGGGGGGGTAGAGGGACCAGGGGGGGGGGGCGGGACTCCCAGGGGTGTGGTCGAGAGCTTTAGGAGAAAATGAAACAAAACTATTTTTTATTTTACCAGGTGTGGCCCACTGAGCTGTGGAGTTCTTCTTCAGAAGCGGCCTGGCCGTTACAAATGATGGCTCAACGAAGTGGCTCGTCATCATCATCATTGCGTGGAAATGTTCTCGCGCCCGACTAGTATCTACGCACGTTGATTCTAAATATCGTTGCCGACCCAGGTGAATAGCAGGTTTGGCTCAGGGTCTCCTACACAGCCTTCATTAACTATGAACTAAACAAGTTTTATTTTAGCAGGTAAAGCCCACTGGGCTATAGAGATAAGTCTTGACGTAAAGCTTTCGTGACTGCAGGAATTAATATTCTTTGGGTTTTTCGGTAAAGTCACGTAGATAGGTTCAAAGAAAATAACAAAACAAACACATTCCTGCCTCGGAGGGAGCTGGTAGGAACGTCAGGTTGCTCGGTCAATGGCCTGCAGGGTCAACGGCCAGGGCGTGGTGTATTCCGCAAATATGGCCGACTGTGAGGGCGGGCACAAGCCGGCGTGAGTAGGTTAAACTTGAGTTTTATAAGGGCACCACGGGGTGACCAGCCCCTCCCCACCCAACCCCACCCCTCCCACCCCCACCCAGCCCCTCCTCACCCTCCCCTCTCCACCCAGCCCTTCCCCACCTCCCTCTCCACCCAGCCCGACCCCTCCCATTTTTGGATGCACGACAGGCGGACACAATAATCCCCTGTGGGCTGGTGGAACTAGATGGTTCCTACCAGTATAACAAAACACTACAAGGCAGTCTGCCTCAGCAGCTTTCCTCTCTTTTTAAATCCTTTATATTAAGTTCGGTTGCTTGCTTGCGTGCTTGCTTGCTTGCTTACGACCGTGCAAATTTTTCGGTCGTTTTTTAACCCACTTCCCGTGATCCAATCGAGCTGATTTTCCACACAGACTCGTTGTGTGTGACAATTAATTTTCGTGAAAAATTTTTCCCAAAATTTTACACTGTTTAGGGAAAACAAATTAAATATTTAATTACCAATTGCTTAATACTGGCAGACAATCATCTGACCCATAGATTGCAGCCATCTCAAGCCAGAGGACGAGAGGACTCTAGCCGCCACGCATATAAGGATTTAGAGTGAAAAACTTAGTTTTTACGGGTTTACTTGTTTCCTCCTGATGACGACCGCTTGTGTTGCGATCGAAACGTCGTAGTTTTTTGTTATTTTCTTTGAACGTATCTACGTGACTTTATCGAAAGACCCAAAGAATAACTGTAGAGCTCTTTTTCGGAAGCGAGTGGCCACAAATAATTGCTCGACAAAGTGGAAATTTCTAGCAGCCAAATACTCTAAATGCGTGACGTTGATTCCAAATGTGGAGGGAAAAACCAGGGGAGCCGGAGAAAAATTGACGTGACCACCACGGGGAGAACACGCAGACTCCAAATATACAGCAAGGCGTCAGGGTCGGGATCGAACCCACGACATCCTGTATACCAGGCGAGGTAGTTAACATCTCGTAGCCACCGCGGTGCCCAGAAACACAGCTGCGGGAGGTCACGGGTCACAATCAATGCCAGTGACGTTCAACATCTCATCATCACACATCCCACCTGTAACGTGGCCCTCATGGGAGTGAATTCTTTCAGCAGCGTTTGTTTAAGACGGGTAAACTCTTGGACAGGTTTCGAAATGCATTATCATCGCAGCAGCAGAGTCAGGCTTTTCTTGAGCCAATGCTGGTGAACTTCCAGCTGGTTTATAGGCAAGGACTAATTTTGACATTCAGCGTGTCATCAGCAGTTAGGCGAGCTCAAACCAACGCTCGTTAACAGCTCCATGTTTATAAGCAGGGACTGGTTTCGACAATCGGTGTCTCGTCAGGCTTTGCTTAAATCGACGCTGGCGAAACTGCTCCACGTTTATAGGCAAGGACCTTCTCTGTTAGATATGGGCCCTCGCGATTAACCTGGGTTCACACGGAGACTCACATGGACTGAGTTGCGATTAAACATTAACATTCAGTTCTGCACTTAGCTTGGCTAAAACTGTACAGACAGGTGAAATAGCTTGACCTGAGTGCTAAAGTGGTGTTGCTGTAGGCGTCGGCCGCATGTTGACCGCGTGTTGGCCGCGCGTGGGCCGCGCGTGGCCGCGCGTGGCCGCGCGTGGGCGCGCGTGGTCGCGCGTGGGTCGCGCGTGGGCCGCGCGTGTGGGCCATGCGTGGGCTGTGTGTTGACGCGTGTGGGTCGCGTGTGGGCCGGGTGTTGACCGCGTGTGGACCGCGTGTGGGCCGGGGGTCTCCGTCACACAGATCATGCAGCACTACGGCGTCGGCAACTTCCGTGACAGCCGCGAGTTCCTGTGCCACCTGGCGCGCAGGCAGGGCCGGCTCAAGCGCGGCGCCGTGCCCGACCACGAGCAGGCGGCCAAGGCCGTGCTCACCGATTGGACCAGGTCTCGCCCTCCTCCTCATCCTCCTCCTCCCCACCCTCCTCCTCCTCACCCTCCTCCTGCTTCTGTACGGCGACATAGCCCCGCGGGAGCGCGTTTTGGCACTCGTCACATAGGTCCACGGTTTATACCCGGCAGGCCGCCCTTGTTAATACTTGCGGGCCACATGATCCCTGCCATCCACTCGCGTTCCCACCCACTCGCCCACCTACTCACTCAGCCTCCAATCCACTTGCCCGCTCACCCACTCGGTCTCCCACTCGCCCGCACGCCTCCCGCCCACCACCCACTTACCCGCCCACCCACTCGCTCACCTACTCGCCTCCGGTATGGAAGAGTAGCCCCCCCATGCCCCCCCTCCATGACAGGGCACCGCGACCCTTCGGCCAGCAGTGTCGCGACCGAGCACTTGCGGGGCTGAATGTTGACCCCTCCCCCCCTCCCCATCTGTCCCCGCGTGGCGTTCCCAGCGGCCGCATCAGCTACTACACGCACCCCCCGAGCAGCACACGATGCCACGCACATCAGCGCCACCATCGTCGCCGAGATGGGCGCTGCCTTCGACCTGGATGCGCTGGAGAGGGAGGACGACGCTGTGCTGGCCGGTGAGCATCACACCGCGTGCCACACTGGCAGATCATCACACCGAACATCGCACCGCGAGAGGGTCACACATTCGGCGAGACACACCGCACCCGGACGACGTTAATTCCGAAGTGTCAATAATCGGCTGCCGACACCTCCGGCACTAGTTTCATTCGCCCGCGCTCTTTGTGGTTTTGTGGCACCATCGCAACCCGCCCCAAGGCCTGCAAACGGAGGCCGAGCCGGGCACGTGGTGCGTCACCTCGGGCGGAGTGACGGCCGGAGCCTCCTCGCACGAAGCTTTGGCCAACATGGACGGAGAGGAGGTGGAGGAGGAGGTGGAGGTGAAGGAGGGATGGGTGCAGATGATGTGGATGATGGAGGAGACGACGACGACGAGGAGGAGGAAGAGCAGGAGGAGACGATGGACGACGGCTTGAATTCGGAAGTGAGAATCTCAGGGCGGTTTGCGCTGCGTCACACGCGAATGTTTGGGGTGGCAGGGTACGTGGCACAGCGATGGGCAACGCCTGTCCTGCAGAGTGTGTGTGGGTGTCTGAGGTTGTGGTGTTTGCTTGTTCTCCCCCTGTCCTGCAGAGTGTGTGTGTCTGAGGTTGTGGTGTTTGCTTGTTCTCCCACTGATCTACAGAGTGAGTGAGTGGAATTTTACATGTTCTCTCCCTGTTCTACAGTGAGAGAGTTGAATGTGGCATTTTTACGTTCTCCACTATTCTGCAGAGTGTGAGTGCGTAGGCAAGTGTGTGTGTGTGGAGTGAGTGGAGTAGTTTTCCCCTGTTCTCTGGGCTTTCTCCAGGTTCACCAGATTCCTCCCATAGCAAATCCCACACACACAGTTGAACTGTTATTGGTAAAACATCCCAATGCTGAAACATTACCTCCAAATTACAGCAATTAGATCACACAAACTAAAACTATTTTATTTTACCAGGTAAGGCCCACTCAGCCATTTAGTTCTTTTTCAGAAGCGACCTGGCTTGTCACCTGGAAAGTTAACTGCAGCCAAATAATATAAACGCTCATCGAGTGTAAATGTGGAGGGAAAAACTGGGGACCCGGAGAAAAATCCACGCGACCACGGGAAGAGAAAGGGAGAAACACAAACTCCACATATACGGCATCAGGGTTGGGATCTAACCCACAACCTTCAGACCCCAAGCAAGGTAGTTAACGTCTCGCCACCGTGTTGCCCATCAACATAATTTATCACCACTTTTACGGTGCTGTTTGTTGCTGGCCTTTTGGCTCGCATGCTCGGCAACAGTGTAAAGTGTAAAAAAAACTAAAAACCGTGAGCTGCGTCTACAGCGTGGAGGAGTAGGCCAAGCACACCGTCGGAATCGGCGGTGGCGTGCTGGCCTCTGCTGCCGGTGGCCTCTGCCGCCGGCGAGCCGTTGCAGGGGCTGCGCCTTTACCCGTGCATTGCTTGCGGCAGCTGGGGCCGATGACGGTGGAGATCCGGGCGCGGAGGAAGGGCGGCGCGAGGCCCAGCGACGCGAAGGAGGAGGAGGCCCCAGTGGCCCTGCGGCGGGTGGACCTGGCGCAGATCCGCGCCGTGCCCCCCTCCAGCAGGGCCAGGCCCTGCGCGCAGCCGTCAAGCGCCACAAGAAGATCCAGAAGAGGGCAGGTAGGAGGGCGGGGGCAGGGAGGGGAGCGTGGCTGGGTGTGCGCGGCGCGCGGGTCACGAAGGACTAAATGTGGCACTTCTTGGATAAACTTTAGTTTTTCGGTAAAGTCACGTAGGTAAAAAATGAAATTAAAATTAATAAAAATAAAATAATAAAAAATCACGACTTTCGGAGGCAACACATTCTCCGTCATCAGGTGGGACAGTCACAGCCAGATTTGCTGTATCAAGTGGGCAGGGATTCCAAGATGCCTCCTTGATACAGCCTGGCTGTGACGGTCCACCTGAGACGGAGACTTGTTTGCCTCCGAAACGTCTGATTTTATTATTATTTTACTAATTTTAATTCATTTTTACCTACGTGACTTTACCGAAAAAACTAAGATATGAATCCTTGCAGTCACGAAAGCTTCAAATCTAGAATTCTTGGATAAAGTTTGAAACGACAACACCCAGTGCCGCCCCATCACAGCCAACATCACCCCTTGCCGTCCCTCTCCCGGCCCCTTACGTCTATGGCCTCTCCTCCTTCCCCCTCATCTCCGCCCATCCCCTTGCTTCTCACCAATTCCCCTTCTACTCTTCTAACAGCCTCATCGGACCTCTTGCCCCTTTCAAACCTCCCGCCTGCTCTCTCTTTCAAAGCGTCCAACCAATCGCCATCTAGCAAGCCACATCATCATCATCATAGCTATCAGGCGGTAGCGCCCCCTCGTGGCATTTACGATATCATCACACCCCATGTCCTACAAAGACGCTATCCAAGGATGTCTAACATCCTTACATTTCTGTGCATGTTAAACTTCTTTCACACCGTACGTAGCCAACCGTGCTCATGGAAGTGTGTGGCGACCAGGGTTTCCCGTCTTGCTCCTCGCGATTATAACAACAGTATTTTAATGACAGTATCGTCAGGGTAGCGCCCTGAATGAGTGAATGAAGGAGACTGGGATGTGTAGGTTAGGGTGGCACCCTCATACATAACTAGTTATAATACTGCACTCGCAGTAATAACCAGGGAGGCCTGCCAGTTTGAACCACGAGCCTGTGCAATAACACTGGTCAACCAAAAAAAATTCTGGCCTGGACTTTTGCAGCTGTTTTAGACTAATTTCAGGGTGCTGATTCCAAATCTGATCTCAGATTTGCTCTATCACATCATTTTTATGCTATCGGCATACCCCATTTTCATTGATTTTACCCGAAATTAACTCTGTCACTTATGATTGAAAGTTGTTGCGAGTCAGTGACTGCTTTAGTGTTAAAATATGGTGCTGTATTTTTAGTTTATAATATAATTTTACGTAGATATCCACATTTATTTAATGATTTTCTTCTGCAGTTTTCATTGAAAATGCAATATTTGATATCTCAAAAACCTGATGTGATATGCCAGATTTGGAATCAGCACCCCAAAATTACCTTAAACCCGTTGGAATACCTTATGCCAGAAAAAGTGTGTTGACCAGTGTAATTGCTTTGACGGTGCTATTGGCCGTGTGGCATCCCTGCAAAGGGCCGGTAGCACTCCTCGGGCAATAGATGACCTCACGGTGGGCGGGTCGCGGGCGGGTTCGCGACTGAACGTCTTCACTTCTTGTTTTGCAGACAAGCTTTCATCGAAGTTGTCGGACAAGCTGACCGAAGCCATGAACTTCCTGTGACGCTGCCGACGGGCCATTCGGCGTCGACAACGCGAGGGGCAGTCACGGGGCTGGAGGAATAAACGTCGCGCGTCAAACGCCTCGAACTGTGTCGCTCTCTCTCTCTCACTGCGTCGTCGCCCTGCGTGCGCTGGTGCCTTCAGCAACGCGTTTTAAGTGCTGCGAGCGTGGCGCCGTGATGGCCTTGGCCCCTCCGTCCCACGCGCGTCCCCAGTGAGCAGACGTAACAGCCAACAGCGGTGTAACGAGCGTGGGGGCAGGCCCCCAACCCGTCCTGATGGCCAAAGCTACGAGTTGGGGGGGCCCTCCACGAGATTTGTTTTCAACCACAGTGTACAAGAGCAACAACAACAACACTTATTGATAATGCGGTTTGCATTTATTTCATATGAAAATGCTTTCGCGATTCATTTTAATTTCATCAGCAGCAACGTTTGGGATATTTGTTTCATTCCATATGCATCAATCATATTGAGAAGAGGTGACTACTACGGAGAAGACGAAGCACCCCTACAGCTTTAAACGTTCGAGACTGGCGTAGTGCGTGAAGCCTACCCCGTGAGCTGGAGATAGTGTTGTCGGACCAGTATGGGAACGGGTTTTGGAGAACAGGCCAACCAGTTCTAGAGAAGCGTAGGCTATTTATAGACGGATCCCTCTCACGGGATTGGCCCAGGGACCGAACAATGGGCTGCGCAGCCCTATGAAAGGAGAGCCAAAATCGGCAGTGTGGGGGGGGGCAACTCAAGGAGCAGCGGCGATGGTGGCAGCAGCAGCAGAAGTGGCTGGGCGAGCTCCCACCCTCAAGAAGTGACCCGAGGTGAGGACCAAGGATCGTCGCTGTGAGTAGGAGCTGAGTGCTGTCACCAACTCGATAGAATGGACACGGGTAGGGAAACAGGTGACGATATGATTATTGTTATGTTTCCAGCGGCCGACCTGGGGTGTGAACCAGGGCCGGTGGGACGTCTGGGACCCCCGAGAGCATGCCAGGAGCGTCGGGCGCAGGGACGCAAGCAAGCTGCATCCTGGCACTGACCGAGAGTGATATCGGGTTGCCGGGGTGGCCGCTTGGGTGGCCCACGAACATCTCCCCCTGTCTGCGGACGGGTGCTCTGCAAAGCCGAGTCGCATAGGGGAGAGGAAGGCCCTGGGAGGAGGAGCGGGGAACTCCGGCCAGGTTGCGTGGGGAGGTGGACGACCCCCCCCTTCTCTCCCCCCCTTCTCCCCCAAAAAAAGCTTCGGTGTGTGTCTCGGGAAAGTGGGTAGGGACTGTAGGTGTGAGTGGATGTGTGTGGGTGATCGGGGATTGATTGCTACTTGGGTGATGTTCGTTGTGGTAGCCTGCTTCACGGCGTAACTCCTCTGGTGTGGTTGGTGTCAGCTCGGATGAATAAAAAGCTGATACCCGTAACAGCCAGGGCTCTGAGTGGTCGAACACCAGCGCAACGCGATGCATCCCAACCATCAGCCCTCCTGAGGAGGCAACGTGACATTTTCTGGGGGCTTGTCCGGGATTAGTTCGGACCTTTTTTGAATTGTAGGACTGGTTGGGTAACACTGCCTCCTATCTGAGTCCAAAACGAGGTGTGGACTGTTTTGAACAAAAGCCAAGGACGCAGTTGTGGTTGATGGTGTATGGTGTTGGGCTAGACCATTGATTGGGTCAGTATGGATCCCAAGGAGGCATTGGAGTATGCTCGGGATGTAGGGCTCCAAGGACACGCTCTGGAGAAATTTCTAAAGATGAGAAAGCGGACCGAAGAGAAACACTCAGAGCATATAACTGGAGAAGGAAAAAATTAAGCTGGAGGCGACGAGAGATAGAAATGGAGCAAAAGGACAGTGTGCTGAAAGAATTATTAGAGGAGAGAATCAGGAGGGAAACGCTGGAAAGAGAAGAGAGACTGCAGATTGAACGATGAAAAATCGAGTTGGAGCATAAGAAGTTAGAGACAGGCTTACCGACTACTCCCGCAACAGCTTTTCCAAAAGCCGCAGTGCCCAAGCTTCCTCCGTTCCACGAGAATGTGGATGATATGGATTCTTACCTATAGCGGTTTGAACAGTACGCCAAGTGCTACAAGGGCCAATGAATGACTGAGGTGTTAATTTGGGTGCTTTGCTGAGTGGAAAGGCTCTGCTAGTGTACCATCAGTTGAGGGGGGAGGATGCAGCCGATTATGAGCAGTTGAAGATTGCATTGATGGAGCGGTATGAGCTAAATGAAGAGGGTTTCCGTAGTAAATTCCGGGGTGCTAAATCCGAGAGAGGGGAAACTTTAGCCAGTTTGTGGTGAGATCACAGCATTATGTGACCAGATGGATCGAACTGGCTCGGGTTGAAAAGACAGGAAGTCTCGTCGATCTTGCTAAGAGAGCGCAGCCTTACAAGCATGCCAATGGACTTAACAATATTCCTGCGAGAGCGGATCCCGACAGATATCCAAACAGTGGTGGAATTGTCCGAACATTTCCTCGCAGCACGGGACCGACCTACGATATTTGTCGATGAGAGGTTTCTAAAAGTGGGCCTGGATTTTCCAAACCAGGTACAGAGGAGAAACCAGTTGGAGGACATGAGAAGAAGGGGAAGGCAATGGTCCTATAAACCCATGAAGTGTTACCTCTTTGGGAGAGCAGGGCATATTGCAAGACACCATTGGAACCTCATTTGCCAGTAAAAATATGATAATTAGTTTTTTACCCTTTATCTGCAACAAAACTGACACCTTTTTTTACAAGGAGTCATGTTTGCATAGACCACAATACCTGCAGTCATAATGCAAACAAAAACATAACTCTGATAATGTATGCACTGTCCTTGAAGTTGATTGGTCCACACCCGAGACAGCTTCCGTAGAGCCTCGTCTCACATGGGTTGGACCAGATGACGCCAAAAGGCGCATAACTCAAAGACAATGCACGGTACTGTACGGTACTGTAAATTGCTAATTTATCACCATTCTGTAATAAAGGACTCTCTCTCAGATGTCGATCTCCGTTGTCCTTTATTGGGTTCGTAGAATCTCCGTACCACGGCGTCTCGCTCGGTCCCGCGTCCCGCTCGACGACCTCTCCACAGCCCTCGGCTGCTCCGTTATGCAGGCTGCTGTTCCAATATGCAGTCTCCCTGCTGCCCCGTCAGGCGATCCTTGCAGCCACACCGCTGCCCGCTCTCTAGCGTCACTGCTGCCCTTTCACAGCTAGCCTCTCACTGCCCCGTTAGCTCTCTAGCGTCTCGCTCTCTAGCGTCTGACACGATGGCCGTCGGTGTCGACGTCTCCCACCGCGTGGCAACCGCGCCACACTCTCCGTCTTGCCCAGCGTGGCCTCCCCGTATTTCACTCCGTCTCAACTCCCCCTCCCCTTCCGGTTCACTCCCTAAATCCTCTCCCCCACGTGACCTAACTCCACCCACTCCCCACGTGACCCAGACTCCACCCCCCCTCAATCCTTGCTCGCATTACACGACCCCCCCCCTAATGAAAACCCAGTCGTCCCCGGCTGCAACAATTACAAAAAAAATAATGCGAGCAATATTGGAACCATCTGGCATCACTGGACAACGAAGAGTATAAAACGATAACAAGAACATAACAATCAACGAAAGGAAAGGGATTTGGAACGCGTGCGGGTCGCCCCGTCCGAACGGGCGGCGGTACCCCCACAGACGAGAACGCGACGGGGTCTTAAGATCGACAGGAGTAGAACCCCCGCCGCTGTTGGAGGCCCGTCAACGCCAAGGTCCCGTCTCCCAGGTGACGGTAATGAAGACAATGGCGATGACGATTATGATGACGGTAATGAAGACAATGGCGATGACGATTATGATGAGTAATGAGACAATGGCGATGACGATTATGATGACGGTAATGAAGACAATGGCGATGACGATTATGATGACGGTAATGAAGACAATGCGATGACGATTATGATGAGGTAATGAAGACAATGGCGATGACGATTATGATGGTAATGAAACAATGCGATGACGATTATGATGAGGGTAATGAAGACAATAGCGATGACGATTATGATGAAGGTAATGAAGACAATGGCGATGACGATTATGATGACGGTAATGAAGACAATGGCATGACGATTATGATGACGGTAATGAAGACAATGGCGATGACGATATGATCACGGTAATTAAGACAATGGCAATGATGAGATTATGATGATGTTAATGAAGACAAGCGATGACGATTATGATGACGGTTATGAAGACAATGGCGATGACGATTATGATAACGGTAATGAAGACAATGGCGATGACGATTATGATGAGGGTAATGAAGACAATGCAATGATGACGATTATGATGACGGTAATGAAGACAATGGCGATGACGATTATGATGACGGTAATGAAGACAATGGCGATGACGATTATGACGAGGGTAATGAAGACAATGGATATATGGTAATGACAATGCGATGACGATTATGATGACGGTAATGAAGACAATGGCGATGACGATTATGATAACGGTAATGAAACAATGGCGATGACGATTATGATGACGGTAATGAAGACAATGGCAATGATGACGATTATGATGACGGTAATGAAGACAATGGCAATGATGACGATTATGATGATGTAATGAAACAATGGCAATGATGACGATTATGATGACGGTAATGAAGACAATGGCGATGACGATTATGATGACGGTAATGAAGACAATGGCGATGACGATTATGATGACGGTAATGAAGACAATAGCGATGAGATTATGATGAGGTGAATGAAGACAATAGCAGATGACGATTATGATGAGGGTAATAAGACAATGCGATGACGATTATGATGAGGTAATGAGACAATAGCGATGACGATTATGATGAGGGTAATGAAGACAATAGCGATGACGATTTGATGACAGTAATGAAGACAATGGCGATGACGATTATGATGACGGTAATGAAGACAATGGCGATGACGATTATGATGACGGTAATGAAGACAATGGCAATGATGACGATTATGATGACGGTAATGAAGACAATGGCAATGATGACGATTATGATGACGGCAATGAAGACAATGGCAATGATGACGATTATGATGACGGTAATGAAGACAATGGCGATGACGATTATGATGACGGTAATGAAGACAATGGCGATGACGATTATGATGACGGTAATGAAGACAATAGCGATGACGATTATGATGAGGGTAATGAAGACAATGCGATGACGATTATGATGAAGGTAATAAAGACAATGGCGATGACGATTATGATGACGGTAATGAAGACAATAGCGATGACGAATGATGAGGGTAATGAAGACAATAGCGATGACGATTATGATGACAGTAATGAAGACAATGCGATGACGATTATGATGGTAATGAAGACAATGGCAATGATGACGATTATGATGACGGTAATGAAGACAATGGCAATGATGACGATTATGATGACGGTAATGAAGACAATGGCAATGATGACGATTATGATGACGGCAATGAAGACAATGGCAATGATGACGATTATGATGACGGTAATGAAGACAATGGCGATGACGATTATGATGACGGTAATGAAGACAATGGCGATGACGATTATGATAACGGTAATGAAGACATGGATGACGAATATGATGAGGGTAATGAAGACAATGGCAATGAAGATTATGATGACGGTAATGAAGACAATAGCGATGACGATTATGATAACGGTAATGAAGACAATGGCGATGACGATTATGATGACGGTCATGAAGACAATGCGATGACGATTATGATGACGGTAATGAAGACAATGGCGATGATGATTATATGCGGTAATGAAGACAATAGCGATGAGGTAATGAAGACAATGCAATGGCAATGATGACGATTATGATGACGGTAATGAAGACAATGGCAATGATGACGATTATGAGGTAATGAAGACAATGGCGATGACGATTATGATGACGGTAATGAAGACAATGGCGATGACGATTATGATGACGGTAATGAAGACAATGGCGATGACCATTATGATGACGGTAATGAAGACATGGCGATGACGATTATGATGACGGTAATGAAGACAATGGCGATGACGATTATGATAACGGTAATGAAGACAATGGCGATGACGATTATGATGACGGTAATGAAGACAATGGCGATGACGATTATGATGACGGTAATGAAGACAATGGCGATGACGATTATGATGAGGGTAATGAAGACAATGGCGATGACGATTATGATGACGGTAATGAAGACAATGGCGATGACGATTATGATAACGATAATGAAGACAATGGCGATGACGATTATGACGAGGTAATGAAGACAATGGCGATGACGATTATGATGACGGTAATGAAGACAATGGCGATGACGATTATGATAACGGTAATGAAACAATGGCGATGACGATTATGATGACGGTAATGAAGACAATGGCGATGACGATTTTCATGACGGTAATGAAGACAATGGCGATGACGATTATGATGACGGCAATGAAGACAATGGCGATGACGATTATGATGATGGTAATGAAGACAATAGCGATGACGATTATGATGACGGTAATGAAGACAATAGCGATGACGATTATGATGAGGGTAATGAAGACAATAGCGATGACGATTATGATGAAGGTAATAAAGACAATGGCGATGACGATTATGATGACGGTAATGAAGACAATAGCGATGACGATTATATGAGGGTAATGAAGACAATAGCGATGACGATTATGATGACGTAATGAAGACAATGGCGATGACGATTATGATGACGAATAAGACATGGCGATGACGATTATGATGACGGTAATGAGACAATGGCGATGACGATGATGACGGTAATGAAGACATGTATGAGAAATGAAAGACGATTATGATGACGGAATGAAGACAATGGCGATGACGATTATGATAACGGTAATGAAGACAATGGCGATGACGATTATGATGAGGTAATGAGACAATGGCGATGACGATTATGATGAGGTAATGAAGACAATGGCGATGACGATTATGATGAGGTAATGAAGACAATGCGATGACGATTATGATGAGGGTAATGAAGACAATAGCGATGACGATTATGATGAGGTAATGAAGACAATGGCGATGACGATTATGATGACGGTAATGAAGACAATGGCGATGACGATTATGATGACGGTAATGACAATGGCGATGACATTATGATGACAATGAAGACAAGCGATGACATTATGATGACGGTAATGAAGACAATGGCGATGACGATTATGATACGGTAATGAAACATGGGATGACGATTATGATGACGGTAATGAAGACAATGGCAATGATGACGATTATGATGAAGACAGCGATAATNTGAAGAAGAAGACAATGGCGATGACGATTATGATGAGGTAATGAAGACAATGGCGATGACGATTATGATGACGGTAATGAAGACAATGGCGATGACGATTATGATAGGTAATGAAGACAATAGCGATGAAGATTATGATGAGGTAATGAAGACAATGCGATGACGATTATGATGAGGTAATAAGACAATGGCGATGACGATTATGATGACGGTAATGAAGACAATAGCGATGACGATTATGATGAGGTAATGAAGACAATAGCGATGACGATTATAATGACGGTAATGAAGACAATGGCGATGACGATTATGATGACGGTAATGAAGACAATGGCGATGACGATTATGATGACGGTAATGAAGACAATGGCGATGACGATTATGATGACGGTAATGAAGACAATGGCGATGACGATTATGATCACGGCAATGAAGACAATGGCGATGACGATTATGATGAGGTAATGAAGACAATGGCGATGACGATTATGATGAGGTAATGAAGACAATGGCGATGACGATTATGATGACGGTAATGAAGACAATAGCGATGACGATTATGATGAGGGTAATGAAGACAATGCGATGACGATTATGATGAGGTAATAAAGACAATGGCGATGACGATTATGATGACGGTAATGAAGACAATAGCGATGACGATTATGATGAGGGTAATGAAGACAATAGCGATGACGATTATGATGAGTAATGAAGACAATGCGATGACGATTATGATGACGGTAATGAAGACAATGGCGATGACGATTATGATGACGGTAATGAAGACAATGGCGATGACGATTATGATGACGGTAATGAAGACAATGGCGATGACGATTATGATGACGGTAATGAAGACAATGCGATGACGATTATGATGACGGTAATGAAGACAATGGCGATGACGATTATGATGAGGTAATGAAGACAATGGCGATGACGATTATGATGACGGTAATGAAGACAATGGCGATGACGATTATGATGAGGTAATGAAGACAATAGCGATGACGATTATGATGACGGTAATGAAGACAATGGCGATGACGATTATGATGACGGTAATGAAGACAATGGCGATGACGATTATGATGACGGTATGAAGACAATGCGATGACGATTATGATGACGGTAATGAAGACAATGGCAATGATGACGGTAATGAAGACAATGGCAATGATGACGATAGTGTAATGAAGACAATGGCAATGATGACGATTATGATGACGGTAATGAAGACAATGGCGATGACGATTATGATGATGGTAATGANACGGTAATGAGACAATGCGATGACGATTATGATGACGGTAATGAAGACAATGCGATGACGATTATGATGAGGTAATGAAGACAATGCGATGACGATTATGATGAGGTAATGAAGACAATGGCGATGACGATTATGATGAGGTAATGAAGACAATGCGATGACGATTATGATACGGTAATGAAGACAATGGCGATGACGATTATGATGACGGTAATGAAGACAATGCGATGACGATTATGATGACGGTAATGAAGACAATGGCGATGACGATTATGATGAGGGTAATGAAGACAATGGCGATGACGATTATGATGACGGTAATGAAGACAATGGCGATGACGATTATGATAACGTAATGAAGACAATGGCGATGACGATTATGACGAGGTAATGAAGACAATGGCAATGACGATTATGATGACGGTAATGAAGACAATGGCGATGACGATTATGATAACGGTAATGAAGACATGGCGATGACGATTATGATGAGGTAATGAAGACAATGGAGATGACGATTTCATGACGGTAATGAAGACAATGGCGATGACGATTATGATGACGGCAATGAAGACAATGGCGATGACGATTATGATGATGGTAATGAAGACAATAGCGATGACGATTATGATGAGGTAATGAAGACAATGCGATGACGATTATGATAGGTAATAAAGACAATGGCGATGACGATTATGATGACGGTAATGAAGACAATGCGATGACGATTATGATGAGGTAATGAAGACAATGCGATGACGATTATGATGACAGTAATGAAGACAATGGCGATGACGATTATGATGACGGTAATGAAGACAATGGCGATGACATTATGATGACGGTAATGAAGACAATGCGATGACGATTATGATGACGGTAATGAAGACAATGGCGATGACGATTATGATACGGCAATGAAGACAATGGCAATGATGACGATTATGATGACGGTAATGAAGACAATGGCGATGACGATTATGATGACGGTAATGAAGACAATGGCGATGACGATTATGATGACGGTAATGAAGACAATAGCGATGACGATTATGATGAGGTAATGAAGACAATAGCGATGACGATTATGATGAAGGTAATAAGACAATGGCGATGACGATTATGATGACGGTAATGAAGACAATAGCGATGACGATTATGATGAGGGTAATGAAGACAATAGCGATGACGATTATGATGACAGTAATGAAGACAATGCGATGACGATTATGATGACGGTAATGAAGACAATGGCAATGATGACGATTATGATGACGGTAATGAAGACAATGGCAATGATGACTATTATGATGACGGCAATGAAGACAATGGCAATGATGACGATTATGATGACGGTAATGAAGACAATGGCAATGATGACGATTATGATGACGGCAATGAAGACAATGGCAATGATGACGATTATGATGACGGTAATGAAGACAATGGCGATGACNATTATGATAACGGTAATGAAGACATGGCGATGACGATTATGATGAGGTAATGAAGACAATGGCAATGATGATGATTATGATGACGGTAATGAAGACAATGGCGATGACGATTATGATAACGGTAATGAAGACAATGGCGATGACGATTATGATGACGGTCATGAAGACAATGGCGATGACGATTATGATGACGGTAATGAAGACAATGGCGATGATAACAATAATGATGAGGGTAATGAAGACAATGGCAATGATGACGATTATGATGACGGTAATGAAGACAATGGCAATGATGACGATTATGATGATGGTAATGAAGACAATGGCGATGACGATTATGATGACGGTAATGAAGACAATGGCGATGACGATTATGATGACGGTAATGAAGACAATGGCGATGACCATTATGATGACGGTAATGAAGACAATGGCGATGACGATTATGATGACGGTAATGAAGACAATGGCGATGACGATTATGATAACGGTAATGAAGACAATGGCAATGATGACGATTATGATGACGGTAATGAAGACAATGGCGATGACGATTATGATGACGGTAATGAAGACAATGGCGATGACGATTATGATGAGGGTAATGAAGACAATGGCAATGATGACGATTATGATGACGGTAATGAAGACAATGGCGATGACGATTATGATAACGATAATGAAGACAATGGCGATGACGATTATGACGAGGGTAATGAAGACAATGGCAATGATGACGATTATGATGACGGTAATGAAGACAATGGCGATGACGATTATGATAACGGTAATGAAGACAATGGCGATGACGATTATGATGACGGTAATGAAGACAATGGCGATGACGATTTTCATGACGGTAATGAAGACAATGGCAATGATGACGATTATGATGACGGCAATGAAGACAATGGCGATGACGATTATGATGATGGTAATGAAGACAATAGCGATGACGATTATGATGAGGGTAATGAAGACAATAGCGATGACGATTATGATGAAGGTAATAAAGACAATGGCGATGACGATTATGATGACGGTAATGAAGACAATAGCGATGACGATTATGATGAGGGTAATGAAGACAATAGCGATGACGATTATGATGACAGTAATGAAGACAATGGCGATGACGATTATGATGACGGTAATGAAGACAATGGCAATGATGACGATTATGATGACGGTAATGAAGACAATTGCAATGATGACGATTATGATGACGGTAATGAAGACAATGGCAATGATGACGATTATGATGACGGCAATGAAGACAATGGCAATGATGACGATTATGATGACGGTAATGAAGACAATGGCGATGACGATTATGATGACGGTAATGAAGACAATGGCGATGACGATTATGATGACGGTAATGAAGACAATAGCGATGACGATTATGATGAGGGTAATGAAGACAATAGCGATGACGATTATGATGAAGGTAATAAGACAATGGCGATGACGATTATGATGACGGTAATGAAGACAATAGCGATGACGATTAGATGAGAATGAAGACAATAGCGATGACGATTATGATGACAGTAATGAAGACAATGGCGATGACGATTATGATGACGGTAATGAAGACAATGGCAATGATGACGGTAATGAAGACAATGGCGATGACGATTATGATGACGGTTATGAAGACAAAGGCAATGATGACGATTATGATGACGGTAATGAAGACAATGGCGATGACAATAATGATGAGGTAATGAAGACAATGGCAATGATGACGATTATGATGACGGTAATGAAGACAATGGCAATGATGACGATTATGATGATGGTAATGAAGACAATGGCGATGACGATTATGATGACGGTAATGAAGACAATGGCGATGACGATTATGATGACGGTAATGAAGACAATGGCAATGATGACGATTATGATGACGGTAATGAAGACAATGGCGATGACGATTATGATGACGGTAATGAAGACAATGGCCATGACGATTATGATAACGGTAATGAAGACAATGGCAATGACGATTATGATGACGGTAATGAAGACAATGGCGATAACAATTAAGATGACGGTAATGAAGACAATGGCGATGACGATTATGATGACGGTAATGAAGACAATGGCGATGACGATTATGATGACGGTAATAAGACAATGGCGATGACGATTATGATGACGGTAATGAAGACAATGGCGATAACAATTATGATGACTGTAATGAAGACAATGGCAATGACGATTATGATGACGGTAATGAAGACAATGGCGATAACAATTATGATGACTGTAATGAAGACAATGGCAATGACGATTATGATGACGGTAATGAAGACAATGACAATTATGATGACGGTAATGAGACAATGGCGATGATGACGACTGCAGGAGGACGTCACCGGAGCACTTGACTTGGCACGCGTTGTGCCCCTTGCTGCCGTTGTCGCACCACCAGTTGCTGTTGATCTGGAAGATGCCGTAGTCAGTGGAGCCGTTGTAGTTGTGGTACGTGGCCCTCGTGTTGTAGCTGCTCTCGGCCTGAGCCAAACACACCCCTGGGCACCAAACACAAACATCACCCCCGCCACGCATAGCCTTTAGCGATCAGCAGCGCCTGCGAAGGCCGGCACCGTGACACACGAGGGGTGGGTGGCCTGCACCACGCCCGGCCGCCTTTGTCTCCGCAGTGGCGATGTTTACACACCACGCCAGGTACTCATTTGAGATTGAGTTTACCTAGGGAGGCTCAGGACCAGTTCAGATAACCACCGGTGGTGTTGGCCGCGAGCGGGAATCGAACTCGGGTCGCCGGATTCGTAGCGCAGCGTAGTGTTAATCGTCGCACCATCGCTCACCACCATCGCTCACCACCACCGCTCACCACCACCGCTCACCTCCACCGCTCACCACCACCGCTCACCACCACAAGCGAGTGAACCACAACATCCTCCCCAGGGATGAGCTAACAGCGCGTGGGAGAAACCCGCTGTCCTGTGTGAGAGTATCTCTCTAACTCACCGTGGTGAGCGAGTTGGGTGAGCGAGTGAGTGGGTGAGTGGCTGGGTGACGCCTGTATATGTGGATTCATATTCTTAGGTTTTTTCGGTAAAGTCACGTAGGTAAAACATTAAAATTAACAAAAGTAAAATAAAATAAAAATCACGACGTTTCGGAGGCAACACAAGCTTCCGTCTTCAGGTGGAACCGTCACAGCCACGACAGCTGTATCAAGTAAATGAGAGATTGCAGGAGCTACCACTCCGTTTATATAATGGTTGGAGAGGGGGGGGTAAAGGGCCAAATAAAGCACACTTTTTATTCATATGGTAATGTGAGGCTTAAGAGGGTGAGCCTTTGTTATGGAGAGGTACGGTTTGTGACTCAACCTGTGACAAGGAGACAACCACTAAACATGGTAAACCTGTAATAGTCTGTCAAATAAGATTGGCCAACTAAGTGTAGTTACATCTTTTTTGCATGGTTAATCACATCTTTCCAATGATTACTCAGTTTGTAACCATCATCACGGTTGAAATTATGTCTGTGTTTGTATATTTGTATGGCTTCGTGTACAAACCTTTGATGGTAGCCAGGAGGTTTGCAGAGAACCTTGGTCTCGGAAAAGACAATTTCATGAGAGCCCACCGAGTTGTAGCAATGATCGGCAACGGCCGACGAATCAGTTCTGCCGTGTTTCAATCTGACTTGTGCTCGCGGACACGATCAGAGAGGAGGCCTGATGGATCCTTGGGACATTCTGTCTACCTACGTGACTTTACCAAAAGAACCAAAGAGTATGGATTCCTGCAGTCACGAAAGCTTCAAATTAACGTGAATAGTTACGAATAGTGGCTACTCAGAAAGACAAAGCCCTTAATGTCAACGATTTGCTGCTAAATAATCAACACATTTGCATTGAAAAGGCAAATTATTAAATGGTGCTGGCACACTGCATTGTCGACTATTCAATTACCATCGCAGTCGATAACCATCCCAATTAGTTACCCCCCAATCAATGACCATCTCAATCAATTAACATCTCGTTAAGTCGCCATCTGGATGAATTACCGTCCCAAAAATTACCATCTCACCAAACGTGGAAATGCCCGACGGGACGTGAAAAGTGCTGGCGGATTGAACAAAAACAAATCCTGGGATTTTGACCGTCAGAACAACAACAACAACCCCAGATCCTCGATCAACGCCCGTCTCTGGCTCGGAATGTTGGTAGTGGAGGTGTGTGGGTGAAGCTCTCACAGTCGCCGAGGCTGTCTGTCCCCACTCCCATGTCGTGCAGGGCCTTCGCGAGCTCGCATCGTGCGAACACTTTGGCACGCGTGCAGGGGACGACGCAGAGAGACGCCGCCAGCACGAACATCGCGAACGAGCGAAACGACATCGTGAGAGATTATTTTGTTTTCTCCACCACGGCCGCTCCCGCTCTCGTTCTGCCTCTCGCTGTTCAGCCCGCACCCGGCATGTAGAGCCCCCCCCCCACTACCGCTCACACCCCCGCAACTGCTCGCCGACAAGTCGTGGCTTGCGTGTGGGCGTGGGGACGAGCGGTGGTGCAGTGGTTAGCGCTGCGCTACGACCCTGGTGACCCCGAGCTCACGGCCACCAACCCAGTGACGATTATCTGAAAGCGGTCCCGTAGCCTCCCCTAGGTCGACTCAGTCTGAAATGTGTACCTGGTGCGATGCGTAAAACATCGCCACTGGAGAGACAAAGGCGGGCGAGCGCGGTGGTGGCCACCCGCCCCTTCGGCTGCCAAGTCGTCGCCCATAGTTGGTCAACAGCACTTGCCCCAAAATTCTGTTGACGTAATACGGTGCATTTTGTCTCACAGTACATAATGGGGGCGGTGGCGCAGTGATTATAGCATTGCGCATGTTACAAGCGGTAAAGCCACGTAGATAGGTTGAAATAAAGTAACAAAACCTAAAAAAAGTATTTTNTTTGTTAATTTCTTTACTAATTCTTTTTTTACCGAAAAACACGAAATATGTATTCCTGCACTCACGAAAGTTAAGTCAAGATTAAAGAGAGATAAGCTTCACGCTCGATCCACACAGTGTGTGGNGGTTACCGACGGGAGGGACCCCCCCCCCCACAGCAGAACAGGGGAGAAGAAACAAACTCCACTCCCCTCTGTAGATCACTCTGTAGAACAGGGGGGGGAGATCACACAAACTCCACTCACTCACTCTGTAGAACAGGGGAGATCACACAAACTCTACTCACTCTGTAGAACAGGAGGAGATCATACAAACTCCACTCACTCTGTAGAACAGAAGGAGTTCACACAAACTTCACTCACTCACTCTGTAGAACAGGGGAGATCACACAAACTCCACTCACTCTGTAGAACAGGGGGAGATCACACAAACTCCACTCTCAGTCTGTAGAACAGGGGGAGATCACACAAACTCCACTCACTCACTCTGTAGAACAGGGGAGATCACACAAACTCCACTCACTCAGTCTGTAGATCGGGAATCAAACCCACTCACTCACTCTGTAGAACAGGGGAGATCATACAAACTGCACTCACTCACTCTGTAGAACATGGGGAGATCATGTGGGGGTCGCTAGTCCCCGAGATCCCTCCCTCGATAATGCTTACGGCCGGGCTAACATCATCACTCGCCCCCCGCTGCTAAGCGAACCGCTGCTGGGTTCCTCATCCATGGTGTGGGAGCCGTCGCTCGAGGATTCCTCTCCACCGCGGGTCCGCGTCGTAGGCATGGTTAGATACCGAGTAGTATTATGCCCCCTTTACGCTACCACGATACCTCCCTTGCCTAATCGCGCGCCTGCAACCCACACGGAGCGAACGTATGCACACACACACACACAGCTCCGTGCACTCCAACTCCACACTGACTCCTCACGTTATGATCGCGCACCTGTATCCCACGCGGAGCGAACGCACACGCACACACGCAGCTCCACACGCGACACCCACTCTCGCGCCGCTCTGCGCAGCGCTCCCACGAGGCGAGCAGCAGCAGTACACGCGTTCACACCGCTCACGAGATCACATGAGGCCACGCTTCGCTATTAATGATTCATTATTTGCTACCTGCGAATTGATGCTAGATCAGTATGAGTCGACGAGGCTGGCCTATTCTACCACCCTGAATCTATTCTCTATCTATCGGCTATGATCCTACTTCACCTTCTTACTCCCTGTTAGATGCCCACGGCGGTTCGTTGATCCCGTACTCGCAGCGTGCCTCGATGCGTCTCACGGACGTTCGGGTCGCTGGACTGGAGAGCGTCCTGTCGCCTGGCGCTGGAGAGAAGAGCGATTTCTCGTTTGTGCCCCCTTTTTATCCTCCCTACATCAAAGGAATGCGGCTCCGAGCGGGATGGCGGTCCTCCTCCCTTCCCTAACAATGGGCTCGCGCCCGCTTGCACGCGCACGGCGGTTCGGGCGCCTTTGATATGCTAATCAATGTGCGGCGTAAATTCTAATTAATCCTTACCCTCCTAACAATGGGGCCTGCGCGCTCAAGCGTAATTATCCCAACCCTCCATGACTATGCGCAAGAGCCCCTGCGGTCCCGCTATTCAGGCTGTCCCGTCCCTGCTTGCCCCGTCGACACGTGGGTGGTGTGTGGGGATGCGCCTCAACCGCGGTGGCCGAATGCCCCACGCCGCGACCATACCATATTAAGGCTGGTCGCAGCGCCGCGGCGCAACGTAGCGTCGGGGAGGTCATCCAATTCCCTGATCGCCGGAAACCGTGAGAGTTAATCCCGATAAGGGTTTCTCGGATAAATACCGGTCGATCAGGTGATCTCCCTTCCAGCTCTATGGGTGGGGAAAATGCGTGCGGGTGTGTTCATGTGAGGTGAGGTGAGGGGGCGAGGGGTTGGCTCCGTTGCTTAGTGGTGGCGAGGTTGGGGATGGGGCGCCTGCCGAACGGCTTCGTGGCGGCGGCATCACATAGCCCCCTGAGGTGCCAGTCCCCGTCCCGGGTTGACTGGAGCACCTCGCTTGGGCCGCGCCCACGAGGAAACGTTGCGGGTCCGGGGATCCGCCCGGACCTGGTGGCTGGTCTCGGGGCGGGTGGTTCCGTCCTCTGTAGCTCCTGCGGCGGCCTCCTCCTCCACTCCAGCGGCTCTCCCCGTCCTCCGGCACCTGTGGGCTGGGGCACAAACTCAGCAGCGGAAGGGTTTAGGGCCCGTCGTCCGCGCCGTCTCCGGACTGGATCGGGGCGTATCGGGGCCCGGCGGGGCCCATGTAGTGTGCGAGGCCCCCAACACGAGGGGTGCGGGTACTCCGGGATTTCGGGGCCTTCCGGTGACGGGGTTCTCTCTCGCCGGGCCGCTTTCCACGGTTTTAAGCGGCGGACGTTGACCACCGTCTCTGGACCCCTCTCCCTGCCATAAATTAGTACCGTCCAGGGGAGATCTGCCGCACCATGGTCCAGGGTCCCCGCCAGTAGGTCGTCAGTTTCCCCACCTGCCCGGCCCGACGCGAGGGGTGTGTAGCCACACCTTAGTGCCTGTCAGGAATAAGGGGGTTCCATGCGGGGTCGGGTGCCCTGTTCCTGCCGCCGATGCGCGGCTTCCCCTTGCGGGTATGCTCTGCCTCGGGCTTCTCTCAGGGTCTCCAACAGGTGTTCCACGGGGCGGCTTCCCTCCTCCAGCTGGGGGAAGGAACGCCGAATAGCAGATCTGCGGGTAAACGAGACTCACGGCCGAACATCATTAAAACGGGGTTTGTCCCGTCGACGTGTGTACAGTGGTGGCGTAGGCGAAAGGGCGTAGGGGAGGTGTTCGTCCCAATCCCGTTGATTTGCGGCCGCCATACGTTTGAGTTTCCCCTCTAGGGTCTGATTCATGCGCTCTACCATACCGTTCGCTTGGGGGTGGTACGCTGTGGTTCGGTCCTTCTGGATTCCGAATTCTCGGCACAGTGCCTGGAACAGCTCGGCCTCGAACTCGCTACCCTGGTCGGTGAGGACTCGTTCTGGGATCCCGTGCTTGAGTACGTAATGTTCCACGAATGCCCGGCCACCACCAAGGCCGTTTTATCAGGGATGGCCACTGCCACGGGTAGCGGGTGAAATACTCTACTGCGACTAGAATATACCGGTTGCCTCAATGGGATCGCGGGAATGGCCCCTGTAGATCGATCCCGACCAGCTGATTCGTGCGGCTGACGCGGAACGGCCTTAGGGTACCTGGTATCGTGCCGGTTTTGGCCCGCACTGCTGACAGGCGCAGCAGCCCTATACCCAAGCCGCCACGTCTTGTGCCAATTTGGGCCAGAGATACTGGTGATGCAGGGTCCTCGAGCGCGTCGTTCCCCATCGTGGCCCCCGAGTGGGTGGTCATGCACCAGCCGTAGCCACTGGGGTCGCACCTGGGCAGGAACACAGATGCACCCCGGCTGGCCGGCCTCGGTTAACTCCCGTACCACTCCGTTCTGCACACACAACCGGGCATACAAACCGCTCCAGGGTCCTGGTAGGGCGCTCTTTTCCTCACGCAGTGCCGCCTCCACTGCCACCAGATCGGGATCTCGCTGCTGGGTCTGTCTCAGCTGCTCGTCGTTTAGGCCGGGAAGGCGCAGCCGACGTCCTCCTGGATCCGTCTGATCGGGGCGGGGTGATCCGCCGGGTCCCGAGCCGTGGGTCCCGCGCTTGCCGGGCGGTCGACAGGATCCTCGGTGCCACCTATGAGGGTCTCTGTGGCGCACACTGCACTCTCTCTCGCTGGGGTATTGTGCGGGTTAAACATCCGCATAAACAATCGGTCACCATCTGCGTTTACCAACGTGGCGGATCCCACGACCCCATACCGTTTTGCCAACTCCGGTGAGGAGTTAGCATTACCTCTCCTGATGGTCGGAGCGCGGGTCGGTGGGGATGTTGCTACGGCACCAGCATCTCGGTGAGCGGCCCGATGGTGACTGCCGTCGCCAGGATAGCAGCCACAGGTGCGAAGCGGGGCGCGTCGGTTCTCGTCCCAGGAACGGTATCCGCTCGCCGTTGCTCTCCATGGTGGCGCATCGCTGGCGGGGTTGCACGTTGAGTCCCAACCGTTCCAGGAGGTCGGTACCTGCGAAACACTCGTGACACAACGCACTCGACACGTAGAACTCCTGGGTGCATACCTGGCTGCCTATGCGGACCTCTAGGGTGGCTTTCCCAGCAGCCCCATTCCGGCTCCGCTCACCGTGTGCTGCGCGCGGTCCGGTGCCTGCAGGTGACGTACGTCGACCCCGATCGCGCTGCAGTGCGCTGCGCTCACGAGCGAGGCCACCGCCCCCGTGTCCAGCAGGATTCGGGTACGCATTCCGTTCACCTCCCCTTCCACCAGCGACGTGGCCCACGTGATCCCGCCACCAGCTCCCGTAGCCAGTCGCCAGGAGTCACCGTTTCCGTGGGCGTTGTTGCTGGAACCTGTGTGGAGATCACTCTCTCGCCATTATTCTCATTATCGTCTATTTGTATCGGGACCGCGTCGATTGCACCCCTAGTTGGTCCGCTCACTAGGAGGCGTTGGAGTTTAACCCCGCGTCTGCCTAGCTCGGGTGATTTCAGGACAGTCTCTCACTAGATGCCCTCGGCGATCGCACATATAACATGTCCGGGGAGGGGGGCGGCTCCGTAGTGGGCCCCCTGCCCACTCCTCCCCCCCCATTACGCCGCTGTCCACCCTCCGCCTCTAGTCGGGCTACCCTTCCAGATAACCCTCCTACCGTGGCGCGTAGGTCCCCCATTTCGGATCGGATGGTCTCAACGGCGGATTGCAGTTTGGTCACATTCTCACCTACGTGGGTTACCCTCTCACCTACCTGGTTTATCATATCTCCCATACCTGCCTGTAACCCAGCTACCCACCCCGGAGTTGTTTCGCTGGGTCTCTGGGGCTCCCTTGGCCGTCCCCTTACTGCGATGGCGAGTTCTTCCTCCTCGTCGGAGAGTAGGCTCGCTACGGCGCACTCTCGTCCCCTCCCTCGAGGCTGCGCGCGCTCACCGAGAGTTTCTCACATTTGCGCGCGCGCTCGACGAGGGTGTTAAAGGAGAGGCGTGCACCGTCTACATTTGGCTGCCACCACGGGGTGCGTGCCAAATATCGCTGGATTTTACCGGCGGCGAGGCCCTCAATTATTTTGGCCTCGTACTCTGGGTACGCGAGCTGGGTCAACATGCGTACATCCTCGGCGTAATCTCGTAGATCCTCGCCGGGTTGGCGGCGGCGTGCCTCTAAGGCCGTCTGCGCATCCTCCTCGTCATAGGCGCCGAAGCGCCGTTCGAGTTCGCACATTAATTTTTCCCACTGAGTTTGTGCGCTTGCGGGCAAAGCTTCCACAAAGTCAGCTGCCCGCCCATCTAAATGTAGCTCTAACTGCTGCAACGCCTCCTCATCTGACCACCAATTAACTTTTTTAGCCCCCTGATGCTGCGGGCAAACGATTTCCATGATGGAATTCCTTTGCCCGTAAATGTGCATTTGATTTTAATCTGGGTTGGGGGCCTCTTTCCCTTGGGGTTGCGGGGATCGTCCCGTTTTTGATACCAATATGTGGGGGTCGCTAGTCCCTGAGATCCCTCCCTCGATAATGCTTACGGCCGGGCTAACATCATCACTCGCCCCCCGCTGCTAAGCGAACCGCTGCTGGGTTCCTCACCCATGGTGTGGGAGCCGTCGCTCGAGGATTCCCCTCCACCGCGGGTCTGCGTCGTAGGCATGGTTAGATACCGAGTAGTATTATGCCCCCTTTACGCTACCACGATACCTCCCTTGCCTAATCGCGCGCCTGCAACCCACACGGAGCGAACGTATGCACACACACACACACACAGCTCCGTGCACTCCAACTCCTCACGTTATGATCGCGCACCTGTATCCCACGCGGAGCGAACGCACACGCACACACGCAGCTCCACACGCGACACCCACTCTCGCGCCGCTCTGCGCAGCGCTCCCACGAGGCGAGCAGCAGCAGTACACGCGTTCACACCACTCACGAGATCACACGAGGCCACGCTTCGCTATTAATGATTTATTATTTGCTACCTGCGAATTGATGCTAGATCAGTATGAGTCGACGAGGCTGGCCTATTCTACCATCCCTGAATCTATTCTCTATCTATCGGCTATGATCCTACTTCACCTTCTTACTCCCTGTTAGATGCCCACGGCGGTTCGTTGATCCCGTACTCGCAGCGTGCCTCGATGCGTCTCACGGACGTTCGGGTCGCTGGACTGGAGAGCGTCCTGTCGCCTGGCGCTGGAGAGAAGAGCGATTTCTTGTTTGTGCCCTCTTTTTATCCTCCCTACATCAAAGGGATGCGGCTCCGAGCGGGATGGCGGTCCTCCTCCCTTCCCTAACAATGGGCTCGCGCCCGCTTGCACGCGCACGGCGGTTCCGGGCGCCTTTGATATGCTAATCAATGTGCGGCGTAAATTCTAATTAATCCCTTACCCTCCCTAACAATGGGGCCTGCGCGCTCAAGCGTAATTATCCCAACCCTCCATGACTATGCGCAAGAGCCCCTGCGGTCCCGCTATTCAGGCTGTCCCGTCCCTGCTTGCCCCGTCGACACGTGGGTGGTGTGTGTGGGGGATGCGCCTCAACCGCGGTGGCCGAATGCCCCACGCCGCGACCATACCATATTAAGGCTGGTCGCATCGCCGCGGCGCAACGTAGCGTCGGGGAGGTCATCCAATTCCCTGATCGCCGGAAACCGTGAGAGTTAATCCCGATAAGGGTTTCTCGGATAAAAACCGGTCGATCAGGTGATCTCCCCTTCCAGCTCTATGGGTGGGGGAAAATGCGTGCGGGTGTGTTCATGTGAGGTGAGGTGAGGGGGCGAGGGGTTGGCTCCGTTGCTTGGTGGTGGCGAGGTTGGGGATGGGGCGCCTGCCGAACGGCTTCGTGGCGGCGGCATCACAATCACACAAACTTCACTCACTCACGTTGTAGATCAGGGGGAGATCACACAAACTCCACTCACTCACTCTGTAGAACAGGGGAGATCACACAAACTCCACTCACTCACTCTGTAGAACAGGGGAGATCATACAAACTGCACTCACTCACTCTGTAGAACAGGGCGAGATCACACAAACTCCACTCACTCACTCTGTAGAACAGGGGAGATCATACAAACTGCACTCACTCACTCTGTAGAACAGGAGGAGATCACACAAACTCCACTCACTCACGTTGTAGATAAGGGGGAGATCACACACACTCCACTCACTCACTCTGTAGAACAGGGGGAGATCACACAAACTCCACTCACTCTGTAGAACAGGGGGAGATCATACAAACTGCACTCTCACTTTGTAGAACAGGGGGAGATCATACAAACTCCACTCTCACTTTGTAGAACAGGGGGAGATCATACAAGCTCCACTCTCACTTTGTAGAACAGGGGGAGATCACACAAACTCCACCCACTCACTCTGCGGAACAGGGGAGAACATAAAACTCCACTTACTCTCTCTCTCTCACTCTGCAGAACAGAGTGGGAGAACATCCAAACTTGAATGCGGCAGCCCGCGACGCTGTCGCCGTGGGGGCGCCTACCCTTCCTCCCCCGAGGGGGGCGAGGAGGCTCAGGGCTGTAGGCGACGGCGTGATGAACGTGCATCAGCGTCGTGCGCTCACCATTACACCACCTGTCAACAAGTTGAAAGAAATTCACAAAACATGTTTTTGTCTTTTTTGGTAATTGCTGTTAGCGTGTATCAGCAGCTATGATGAGGTAGTTGGCCAACACCACACCCGGCCGCCTTTGTCTCCCTCCTGTTTACTATATACCGAAAAAGGAACTCGGTTGAGACAATAGGAAAGTCACAGACGCGTGAACGCGAAGTCATAGCGATGAGTGCACCGGTGTGAGTGCAGACAAGGAACACGTGACCGAGGCGCTGGAACAACCATCGGACCCGGCCTCGGCCACACCAGCACGACTGGAGGGGGGGCCACCCCGCCGGCCCCATCGCTCGACGGGGCGACGGCCACGGACCCCGCAGACGAGAGGCGCTCCGAGCCCGGCTCTGTGCAGCGCGATGCAGGGGGTGGCAGCCGCGCCGAGCGCCGACGCCCACGACGACTCCGACGACCACCAGTCGGGGTCGGAGGTCGACGACGGCGCGAGTGAGCTGAGTTTTTTGGGGGTTGCGGGGAACAGGAGTTTTCGCCGGAGGAGATCCTCAACTTCCTCCGATCCACCTGTAGGAAGCGGGGAGTCCGTGTCGAAACCAGCTTCCCCGATGTGCCGGGATTCTTGAAGGCCATGCAGATGGTCTACAGGGAACCTCAAAAGTATAGCGCCAGCCCACGACAATGCTTTAGGCTGAAGGCGCTGGCACAGAAGGTGAAGAGGGAGGCGCTACCCTTTCGAAATGATTCCTCCGGTCACTCCCGACACCCTTGTAATGGCTTCGGGAATCAAGGTAGCTACTTTGAACTGTAATAACGCCCGCAGCGAACAGAGGTGGCACCGCGTGTGCCATCAGCTTCGAGACCAAAGCATTGACGTGGCCCTGCTGCAGGAGACGTACTTTCACACTGCCCTGCAGGGCTAACGTCAGCCACTCATTAGTGGCCGGTCCTTCTTCAGCCACGGTGAGAAAACTGAAGTCGCGATTTTATTTGGCCCAGGCTTCGCCCCCGAGGGTGTGATCTTTAAGGAGGTTGTGAATGGTCGTTTAATTTCGGTAGACTTCGTTCTCAACGACACCAGACTGCATGTTTTGAGTCTGAATGCGCGAGCAAGAGCTGCGAACGCAAGCTCTTCTTCTCGGGCGCTGTGGGATGCCCTGGTGGCGGACGACGCGGATAATGTGCTCACAGTCGTGGGGGTGATTTTAATTGCACCCTCGACCCGGCCCTCGACCGCAACGGCGACGAGCCTCACCCAGAGTCGGCGAGGGCGTTGGCCGACGTGGTGCGGACATTTGTTCTGCTGGACACGTGTATCTGGGAAGGCTGCTCACCTCATGTGGGTTCGGACGTGTCTTCACATCACACGTGCGGCTTCTCTACACGGGTATCTCCAGAATGGTAAAAATAGACCACCGGCTCGGCAGCCCCGTCCACGTGACCAGGGAGGTCAGGCAGGGATGCCCGCTCTCGGGGCTCCTCTATGCCCTGTCCATCGAATCTCTCCTGCACCGACTGAGACTTTGATTGTCGGGGTACAAGGTTCCTAGTCCCGAAGCTGCGGTCGTCACAATCTCTGCATACGCGGACGACTTGTGCGTCGTGATCAACGACGCGCAGGATGTGTCTGCGCTCTGCGGGGCAGTGCAGGCGTACGAAGATGCATACGGCGCCAAGGTTAACTGGCCCAAGTGCGAAGCTCTGTGGTTGGGGTCGCAGGGCGCCATGCGCTCAGTGCTCCTCCCGGGGGTGTTGTCTGGCAGGCCGAGGGTGTGGGCTATCTCGGGGTTTACCTCGGGAAACCCCAAGTCACCCAGGCAAACTTTACTGAGTTGAGGGATCTTTTTGAGTCCAAACTAAGGGCTTGGGCACACCTCGCCCCGCTGATGTATTTCAGCGGGGCGAGTGCTCGTCGTGAACAACCTGGCGGCCGCTGTGCTGTGGCACAGCGCCAAGGTCCTCCAGCCCCAGAGTGGCTACTTGTGGGGTCGAACCACTAACTCATCACCCGCTTTGTCTGGCGTGGCATCAAACACTGGCTGAGGCCGGGGGCCCTCTGCATGCCGGTGGGTGAGGGCGGCCAGGGCCTGGTGGATGTTTCCGCCAGGGTGATGGCCTTCAGGGTGCAGACTGTGAGGCGGCTGCTGTACGGACAAGGGTAGCTGCCCTGGACGGCGCTGACCTCACCCTGGTCAGGGACGCCGGGGGGAGCCTGGGGTACGGGAGGGAACTCTTCCTGTTAGACCTGACCCTGGTCGACTGCGCGGGGCTGCCGGAGTACCAGCGTAGCCTCCTGGATGCATGGCGGAGCCTCGTGTGGAGCAGGGCGAGCCCGCACTGTGCGATCTAACACTCCATGGGTGAACCCCTGTTCTTCAGTCGCCGCTTCAAGGGAATCCGGGAAGAGAAGACGCTGGCCCTCCGCTTCACCCGGGCGGGGGTGCGGACAGTCGGCGACCTCGTGAGGAGCTACGGCCGTCACCCCGAATGGAAGACCGCGGCCGAGATCAGTGGCGCTGTGGGGCTCGCTTATGCTCGCCGGGGAAAAGTTGCTGCGGGCGCTGCTTGCTACGATGCGGGAGCTGCGGCTAAAGCTGGAGGTGCCCGGGGACGGCGGCGCTGGGCCCCGCCCCCTCCTTCCCGGAACTGCGCTTTTCCTGCGCCCAGCCTCCCGGGCGCAGCGACTCAGGGAGGCTGCTGAAGCTTGAGGACTGCAGGGACGTGGCCTACTAGAGTGCCCCTAAGAAGGCGCTGTACAAGTGCTGCGTCAAGGCGCTGCCTTTCCAGGAATTGGCAGCCGTCCCGGACACGAAATGGAGGGACGTGTTCTCTCCCATGGTTGACGCCGCCCCCAATGGAGCCGCCTGTACAGGCCCCCGTAGCCAAGCGCTTTGGGGACCTCCAGTGGCGGCTGATGCACTGGACGCTGCCCTCGGCCGTGTGGCTGAGTAAGATCGCCCATGGGGTCGTTGGACCTGTGCGCCTTCTGCGGCACGAGAGAAGATCCAGCACACCAATACCTGGAGTGTTCATGGTTGGGTTGTGGGGTCCATCTCCCGCAAACTGGGGGTGCCCTTCTGCAAGAGTCGGTTTGTTTGTGGGGTGCCCTACCTGGCGAATAAACACCACGACCTCGTGAACTTTGCGTGCGCCAGGCCAAGATGGAAATTTACAAAACCCGCAAAAAAAAGTTGCAGGGTGAAGCGGACGCTGGCTGCTCAGTGGTGGCAATGCTGAAGGACCTGCTCAAGGCGCGGCTCCGACTGGAGCACGCGTACTGCACCTGCGCCAGGGACGCGTGCGCCGCGTTCCTTGAACGGGGGGGGGGCCGGACAGGCCCTCTGCACCGACACGGATGGCGTGCTGACCTTCACGTTTTGAGGATCTGACCTTGTGCGGGCGGTGCGCGTGGCGACGCGGCGCTGGCGTGGCGTGCGGCGAGTGTACCGTGGTGCTGTTTGCCTGGTTGTTGTTTTTTGTCGATACCGCGTCGAAAGTGGCTCCAGAGAAATTGCTGAAGGTAGCATAAACTTGTTAAAGGTCATTAGTCTCTGTCTCTCTCTCTGTCTCTCTTTCTCTACCGACGCGTCGCGTCCTTACTCCGGTGCCACGGATGGTGCAGCGGTCCCTTTGTCGTTACGAAGGAGAACGAGGCTGACCAAAAAGGCATTGTCATAGCGACATGCGATTGGTTTATTGGTAGTTACGGCGACATAATGAACGCACGCAATTAGAAAATTATCTTCTAAGCGGTAAATATNAAAAAACACAATTTGTAATTATACAGACCGGACAGTGCTTGTGCATGGGTGCATAACAGGTTCTATAGTGCTGGTTGCATTAACAAGCGTGAAGTAGTAAATAGACCCCAAGGGCTGGCTGTGTGTGTGTGTACATGGTTGTGTTACCATTCGATAATAGACGATGCCCCAATGATCACAGTGTAGTGCAGTGGCGGGTGACGACGTAATTAGCACATAATTTGTTTTACTTTACTCGGTAAGAATTTGTTGTTTTCTTTTCAGAAGCGACCTGGCCATCACAAATGATAGCCCTACGAAGTGGCTTATTTGTCACCATCATCATGTGGAAATGTATAGAATCCAAAACTCTAAAAGGCGTGAGAAAAATCCATGCCACCTCCGGGAGAGAGACGCGCAAATATACAGCTGCAGGCGTCAGTCGTGGATCGAACCTACGACCTCCTGTATACCAGGCGAGGTAGTTAACATCTCGCCACCGCGGCGTCCATAGGCCTCTGATCACACGCCTTACCTCAAAAAGTTTAGTTTTCTTTGTATATATTGCTCAGTAATTTGTTTTCCTTTCTTATACTGTGCACTCCTATCGTGTTTGCATTGCTCGTTGTTCTGACCCCGTGCCTCGACTGGACATCTGTGATCAAAGAGCTTCACAGCTCATCGGATTCCTTCCACTAAACATTTATATTCCGATTCCCGCGCTATAGATTGTCGGATGACATCATTCTGATCGGCTTCGTCAATATCCCGTGGCGTGATCAATGCAATGTTTCCGTTTTTGTCTCGTCTGTTTGTGTTTAAAGCAAGCTCGGAGCGAGCCGAGATGAACCCAGCAGCGACGTTGGGCGAGCGGCGTCCCCGGCCAGCCCCCGTCTCCTCCTCCTCCTGCGGCATCACGCTAGAGCTTACAGCCTTCAGGTACACCGACACGTCGTTGCCTACACTTCGACTTCCAGCCATACCTGTAATGGAAGGGAGCCGCCGTTCGTTCGTTAGTTCATCCCGCTCGTTCGCTCGCTCGCTCTGGGTCAGTTTGTTCACTAGGCCAGTCCGTTCAGTCACCCTAGTCCGTTCGTTCAGTTAGTTATGCGTAGTGGCCCAGCCGCTGGTTGCAAAGAGTCGTGCTTCGAATCCGGGAGGCCACCATGGTTAACACTGCGGTGTGTTTAACCCCCGACAATACTACGAAGCGTCGTCAAATTCACTCGCAGTGCGTTAGTGTGCGCTGGTGTCATGGTCCACATTTAAAACAAAAATCGCACCGCAAATGACTCCTTTGAGATCCCACAGCAGCAGCGTCTCCCCCTCGACTGCAGACCGATACCGCTCAGAGCGCCCGGTGCCTCACAGGACAGCTACTACTGGGGGTGCCCCCTTGCAATGGCGTTGACATGCGATGCAAGTCTCTTATCGCACGGGAAGCTCCCTGAGACTCCCAGTGTTGTATCACAACTAGAGGCCGACCGAATCCGATTTCGGTTTCGGCGCCAAAAGTTGGAAAATGGCCTCTTTCGGCGTAGTTTAGTTTGGACGAAAGTAATTTTTTACTTTCAGTTGACTTTCGGTTTCGACGAAACCAGAAATTCAGTTTCGGTCGGCCTCTACACAAAACTCAAACTCACGGTTTATTCGCACGCACACACTAATACATGTACAGCCCTTTGTCAATCCACTGCTGTATGAAGACATCCTCACGTCGCATTGAGTCATGCGGGGTTCTTTGACCATACTTCACACCCTGGTCAGTGCGAGGACTGGTTCAGTATCACTCGTCACTGATGTTAGCCGTGGCAGGGAATTTAACTTAACTCGTTTGTGGTCTTAAGGTAGCACATGAACCACCGTGCCACCTTGACGCTTCTGATGATCATGCAGATGATGACGCTGATAATTATGCGACAATGATTTGGCTGATAACGCCGATGATGACGACGCTGATGATTATGATTCCGCTGATGACGATGAGGATGATGCCGATGTGGATGATGCTGGCGAAGCTGCCGATGCATGACGATGATCCCGATGACGATGATGCCGATTCGTGGTGAGCCGTGCCATGTCCTGCTGCTGCGTGTGTCGTGGCTACGCACCAGGCATTCAGTCCCTGCTGCTTGAGAATCAACTTGGCGCAGGCGACGGACTTCGTGATGTTGTCTCAAGGAGCTCTGTGAACAACAGCGACAATGGCAGAGATGCAGAGAGTGGCACCGCTGAGCTCCTGGGTTCCAACGCGGGTGTTAGGTGCTGATGCTGATTACACCGGCAATTTTCAGTTTCATGTATTAGTGTTCTGCCTCACGGCAGGGGTTTTGCCTCACGGCAGATGGGGGTGGGGTGTATGTACACAGAAATTTCCTGTTTTTGATGCTAAGTTTGGTCACGTGACCAGGAAGTTGCAATTTAAGATTCCGCTCAACCACGCGGGCGCCGGCCATTACACACGTAATTCAAGATGGCGGCACACATAACGTCCCAGTGAAGCCAGCCGCAACTGTTCATTGTGGGAGCTTAAGAAGCATTGTCTGTAAGTTCGTTTATGTTCTTATAATATTGGCAATGCTGTTATAATGTTAGAATGATCGTTATAATGATGTAAATGCCTTTATAATGATGTTAAATTGTTATGATAAATACGAGGCCTAGTTAACAACGAAGCCTGCAACTTTTCCTATTGTGAATGTTACTTGTAATTTAATAAGTCGAGTCAAACTTGTACCCAAGTAACTATATTGCGATCCTGAGAGCGAGGATGACGAAATATCTCTTCCACAATTTAGTGTTGTGTAATACTGTACATTTGGGGTGCAGTGTGATGAATACACGATGTGCCTTTATGTAACACAGCCGCTTATGCTCTTGTATAGTTATTCAGTGGTAATGTAGGGGCCTGGTCCAATCCAGGGTCTATTGTTGAGAAACATGTTATCTAAGACAATGTTCTGATGCTGTGGTGTTCATTCATTATGTTGGTGTTTCCTGGTTATAACAGATGCCGTATCTGTGCTGTTTTCTCACCAGTTTTACCTCGTTAAAATCAATAAATGACGTTTGGAGTCGGATGTTCACCCTGGCTCTGAGGGTTTATTGGACGCGAGGTTATCTACTCAGCTATCGGTGCAACGCAGTGCACAGCCGAGACAATTAGGTATGACCCTGTGAGCCATTCTGCTCTTGACTCGGGTGCAACCGCAACAAACAAAAACATGAACGAGAAACATCTTAAAGTGACGACACGCAACAGAAAAATCCAGGAAAAAACAGCAAAGTCTTCCAAATCTGCTTTCAGATTTGCTCTATCACATCTCATTTTTATGCTATCGGCATACCCCATTTTAATTTATTTTACCAGAAATTAACTCTGTCATTAATGATTGCAAGTTGTTGCGAGTCAGTAACTGCTTTAGTGTTAAAATATGGTGCTGTATTTTTAGGATAGTGTGTTTATAATATCATTTTATGTAGATGTGATAGACAAAAACTGATGCCAGATTTGGAATCAGCACCCCAAAATTACCTTAAACCCGTTGGAATACCTTATGCCAGAAAAAGTCTGTTGACCATTGTAATGAAGACAATGACGAGTACAATGGCAATGATGACGATTATGATGACGGTAATGAAGACAATGGCGATGACGATTATGATGACGGTAATGAAGACAATGGCAATGATGACGATTATGATGACGGTAATGAAGACAATGGCGATGACGACGACTGAAGGAGGACGTCACCGGAGCACTTGACTTGGCACGCGTTGTGCCCATTGGTGCCGTTGTCGCACCACCAGTTGCTGTTGATCTGGAAGATGCCGTAGTCGGTGGAGTCGTTGGAGTTGACGTGTGTTTTTTTCGTGTTCCGGCTGCTCTCGGCCTCAGCCAAACACACCCCTGGGCACCAAACACAAACATCACCCCCGCCACGCAAAGCCTTTAGCAGACTGGTGGGGCGAGGTGCGGCACCGTGGCACACGAGGGAGTGGGTGGCCTGCACCACGCCCGGCCGCCTTTGTCTCCACAGTGGCGATGTTTAAACACCGCGCCAAGTACTCATTTGAGGTTGAGTCGACCTAGGGAGAACCAGGACCGGTTCAGATAACCACCAGTGGTGTTGGCCACGAGCGGGAATCGAACTCAGGTCGTCGGATTCGTAGCGCAGCGTAGTGCTAACCGCCACACCGCCGCTCACCACCACCGCCGCCAGCGACTGAACCACAACATCCTCCCCAGGGGTGAGCTTCCACACAGCGCTTGGGAGAGACCCGCTGCCCCGTGTCACGCACGGACTGCGGGCGACCGTCTGATCTCTGATCTGGTTCGCTGCGAAATCTGGCCGTGAGAGTATCTCTCTAACTCACCCGTGGTGAGCGAGTGGGTGGGCGAGTGGGTGGGTGAGCGAGTGGGTGGGTGAGCGAGCGAGTGGGTGAATGGCTGGGTGACGCCTGTATATGTGGAGTTTGCGTGTCTCGCTCTCTCCCCGTTGTCGAGAGGAGTTTTCTCCGGGGTCCTTCGGGTTTCCCCTCCACGTTTAGAATCAACATCACGTGTTTAGAGTATTTCGCTGCCATAAATGTACACACAATAAGCCACTTCGTTCAACTATCATCTGTGGGCAGGTCGCTTCTGAAAAAGAGCTACATATCTCAGTCGGCCTTAGCTGGTAAAATTAATATCATAGTTTAGTTTATAAATTGGCCCGTGAATAGTTCCACGAATAGTGGCGACTGAGCAAGACAAAGCACTTCAATGATCACAACGTATTTGCTGCTAATAATCAACGCATTTGCATTGAAAAGCATAATTATTCAATGGTGCTGGCACACTGCATTGTGGCCCTTCAATCACCATCGCAACCAAACGAATGCAACTGCCGACGGACGTGCAAAAGTGAGGCCGAAAACAAAGAAACACTGCTGGCGGATTGAACAAAAAAACCTGGGATTTGATGGCGACCACCAGAACAGCAACAACAACAACCACCACAAAACAACCCCAGATCCCGATCAACGCCCGACTCGGAATGTTGGTGTGGAGGTGTGTGGGTGAAGCTCTCACAGTCGCCCAGGCGGGCTTCTCCACTCCCATGTCGCGCAGGGCCTTCGCGAGCTCGCATCGTCGAACACTTTGGCACGTGTGCGGGGACGACGCAGAGAGACGCCGCCAGCACGAATATCGCGAACGAGCGAACGACATCGCGAGAGATTTTTTTCGTTTTCTCCACCACGGTCGCTCCCCGCTCTCGTTCTGCCTCTCGCTGTTCAGCCCGCACCCGGCTTTTATAGCCCCCACCACCGCAGCTCGCACCCCCGCAACTGCTCGCCGACAAGTCGTGGCTTGCGTGTGGGCGTGCGGGACGAGCGGTGGTGCAGTGGTTAGCGCTGCACTGCGCTACGAACCCTGGTGACCCGAGTTCAGGTTTCTAGCTCACGGCCACCAATCCAGTGACGTTTATCTCAAATCGGTCCCGTGGCCTCCCTCTAGGACGACTCAGTCTGAAACGAGTACCTGGTGCAATGCGTGAAACATCGCCACTGGGGAGACAAAGGCGGGCGAGCGCGGTGGTTGCCACCTACCCCTTTGATTGCCAAGTCGTCGCCCATAGTTGGTCAACAGCACTCGCCCCAAATTCTGTTGACGTAATACGGTGGATTTGTGTCTCATAGTACATAATGGGGGGCGGTGGCGCAGTAATTATCGCATTGTGCATGTTACAAGCGGTAAAGCCACGTAGATATGTTGAAATAAAGTAATAAAAACCTACAAAAAAGTGTTTTGGCGATTTTCTTTCAACCTATCTACGTGATTCTAGATTTGAGGCTTTCGTGACTGCAAGGATTCATATTGTTAGGTTTTTTCGATAAAGTCACGTAGGTAAAAAATTTAAATTAATAAAAAATAAAAAAGTCACTATCTACGTGACTTTACTGAAGACCCGAATAATATGAATTCCTGCACTCACGAAAGCTTTAAGTCAAAATTTAAGCGAGATCAGCTTCATGTATGGTCGATAGCCGACACAGTGTGTGGGGTTACCGACGGGAGGGACCCCCCCCCCCCCCCCCGCAGAACAGGGGGAGAAGAAACAAACTCCACTNACTCACTCTGTAGAACAGGGGGAGATCATACAAACTCCTCTCACTCACTCTGTAGAACAGGGGAGATCATACAAACTCCTCTCACTCACTCTGTAGAACAGGGGGAGATCATACAAACTCCTCTCACTCACTCTGTAGAACAGGGGAGATCATACAAACTCCACTCACTCACTCTGTAGAACAGGGGAGATCACACAAACTCCACTCACTCACTCTGTAGAACAGGGGGAGATCACACAAACTCCACTCACTCACTCTGTAGAACAGGGGGAGATCACACAAACTCCACTCACTCACTCTGTAGAACAGGGGAGATCATACAAACTCCTCTCACTCACTCTGTAGAACAGGGGAGATCATAGAAACTCCTCTCACTCACTCTGTAGAACAGGGGAGATCATACAAACTCCACTCACTCACTCTGTAGAACAGGGGAGATCATACAAACTCCACTCACTCTGTAGAACAGGGGAGATCACACAAACTCCACTCACTCACTCTGTAGAACAGGGGGAGATCATAGAAACTCCTCTCACTCACTCTGTAGAACAGGGGGAGATCATACAAACTCCACTCGCTCATTTAGTAGAACAGGGGAGATCATACAAACTCCTCTCACTCACTCTGTAGAACAGGGGAGATCATACAAACTCCACGCTCATTTTGTAGAACAGGGGGAGATCATACAAACTCCACTCGCTCATTTAGTAGAACAGGGGAGATCATACAAACTCCACTCACTCACTCTGTAGAACAGGGGAGATCATACAAACTTCTCTCACTCACTCTGTAGAACAGGGGGAGATCATACAAACTCCACGCTCATTTTGTAGAACAGGGGGAGATCATACAAACTCCACTCGCTCATTTAGTAGAACAGGGGGAGATCATACAAACTCCACTCACTCACTCTGTAGAACAGGGGAGATCATACAAACTTCTCTCTCACTCTGTAGAACAGGGGGAGATCATACAAACTCCACTAATTTTGTAGAACAGGGGAGATCATACAAACTCCACTCGCTCATTTTGTAGAACAGGGGGAGATCACACAAACTCCACTCACTCTGTAGAACAGGGGAGATCATACAAACTCTTCTCACTCACTCTGTAGAACAGGGGAGATCATACAAACTCCACTCACTCACTTTGTAGAACAGGGGGAGATCATACAAACTCCACTCTCACTCTGTAGAACAGGGGAGATCACACAAACTCCACTCACTCACTCTGTAGAACAGGGGAGATCATACAAACTCCACTCTCATTTTGTAGAACAGGGGAGATCATACAAACTCCACTCACTCACTCTGTAGAACAGGGGAGATCACACACACTCCACTCACTCACTCTGTAGAACAGGGGAGATCATACAAACTCCAATCGCTCATTTTGTAGAACAGGGGAGATCATACAAACTCCTCTCACTCACTCTGTAGAACAGGGGAGATCATACAAACTCCACTCACTCACTTTGTAGAACAGGGGGAGATCATACAAACTCCACTCACTCACTCTGTAGAACAGGGGGAGATCACACAAACTCCACTCTCTCTGTAGAACAGGGGGAGATCATACAAACTCCACTCTCATTTTGTAGAACAGGGGGAAATCATACAAACTCCACTCCACTCTGTAGAACAGGGGGAGATCACACACTCCACTCTCACTCTGTAGAACAGGGTGAGATCATACAAACTCCACGCTCATTTTGTAGAACAGGGGGAGATCATACAAACTCCACTCTCATTTTGTAGAACANGGGGAGATCATACAAACTCCACTCTCACTCTGTAGAACAGGGTGAGATCATACAAACTGCACTCTCACTTTGTTGAAGGGGGAGATCACACAAACTCCACTCTCACTGTGTCGAACAGGGGGAATCAAACCCACTCTCTACTCTGCAGAGTGCTCAACTTTGCGGCAGATGTCGTGGGGCGCCTACCCCTCCTGAGGGGGGCGAGGAGGAANGACTTGCGACGGCGTGATGAACGTGCATCAGCGTCGTGCGCTCACCATTACACCACCTGTCAACAGAGAAATTCACAAAACATGTTTTTGTCGTTTTTTTGTTAATTGCTGTTAGCGAGTAGCAGCAGCTATGATGAGGTAGGTGGCCAACACCACGCCCGGCCGCCTTTGTCTCCCTCCTGTTTACTAGATACCGACAAAGGAACTCGGCTGAGACAATAGGAAAGTCACAGACACGTGAACGCGAAGTCATAGCGATGAGTGCACCGGTGTGAGTGCAGACAAGGAACACGTGACCGAGGCACTGGAACAACCATCGGACCCGGCCTCAGCCACACCAGCACGACTGGAGGGGGGCCACCCCGCCGGCCCCATCGCTCGACGGGGCGACGGCCACGGACCCCGCAGACGAGAGGCGCTCCGAGCCAGGTGGGACCCGGCTCTGTGCGGCGCGATGCAGGGGGTGGCAGCCGCGCCGAGCGCCGACGCCCACGAGGACTCCGACGACCACCAGTCGGGTCGGAGGTCGACGACGGCGCGAGTGAGCTGAGTTTTTTGTGGGTTGCGGGGGAACAGGAGTCTTCGCCGGAGGAGATCCTCAACTTCCTCCGATCCACCTGTAGGAAGCGGGAGTCCGTGTCGAAACCAGCTTCCCCGATGTGCCGGGATTCTTGAAGGCCGTGCAGATGGTCTACAGGGAACCTCAAAAGTATAGCGCCAGCCCACGACAATGCTATAGGCCAGGGGTCGGGAACCTTTTTGACTGGGAGAGCCATAAAAGCCAAATATTTCTAAATATATTTCATTGAGAGCCATATAGTATTTTTAACGTATAATAAATTAAATATGTCTTGCTTTTAATGCGACTTCTGGTGCTACATGGTTTTGCTGATGGCCTTGTAGACTGGTTGAGCTTCATGCAGGCGTGACCCGTGCAATTTATCTTCAAAACTAATTTCTGTTTACTTTAAAATGACACGGTATTATTAAGCAAATATCACAAGTATTTTAAAATCAGTTCCAAACAGATTTTTTTTTCAACTCAAAAATTGTCTGGGAGCCATATGCCGTCACTGAAAGAGCCATATATGGCTCGCGAGCCATAGGTTCCCGACCGCTGCTATAGGCTGAAGGCGCTGGCACAGAAGGTGAAGAGGGAGGCCGCTACCCTTCCGAAATGATTCCTCCGGTCACTCCCGACACCCTTGTGATGGCTTCGGGAATCAAGGTAGCTACTTTGAACTGTAATAACGCCCGCAGCGAACAGAGGTGGCACCGCGTGTGCCGTCAGCTTCGAGACCAAAGCATTGACGTGGTCCTGCTGCAGGAGACGTACTTTGACACTGCCTGCAGGGCTGACGTCAGCCACTCATTAGTGGCCGGTCCTTATTCAGCCACGGTGAGAAAAACCTGGCCAGAGTCGCGATTTTGTTTGGCCAGGCTTCGCCCCGAGGGTGTGATCTTTAAGGAGGTTGTGAATGGTCGTTTAATTTCGGTAGACTTCGTTTTCAACGACACCAGACTGCGTGTTTTGAGTCTGTATGCGCCGATCAAGAGCTGCGAATGCAAGATCTCCTTCTCGGGCGCGCTGCGGGATGCCCTGGAGGCGGACGACGCGGATGATTGCTCACAGTCGTGGGAGGTGATTTTAATTGCACCCTCGACCCGGCCCTCAACCGCAACGGCGCCGAGCCTCACCCAGAGTCGGCGAGGGCGTTGGCCGACGTGGTGCGGACGTTGTTCTGCTGGACACGTGGCGGCTGCACCAACCGGCTCAGCGACAAGACTTGCGGTGTCGCTCTGGCTCTGGGGGGAACATTATCCTCGCCAGGCTCGATCGGCTTCATGTCGACAATACAAGTGCCAACCTGCTCGGTGACAGCAGAATTGTCCCGTCGGATTCTCTGACCACCGCCTGGTCTCCGTGCTGCTGCGGATCCCCAGGGCGGAGCGCCGCAGCACCTACTGGAGGCTTGATGTGCGTCTGCTTGAGGACACGGCCTTCAAAGAAACGTTAGGGCCTGCTGGGCTCACTGGGCGGCCACCAGGGACAGCTTCGACTGTGGCCGGTGGTGGTGGGAACACGTGAAGGCCCAGATCCGGGCTCTATGTCTGCAGCTCCGGGGCCAGCACGCCACCGCCAGGAGGACGCAGCAAGGCACCTGCAGGGTGAGCTGCTGCTCCTTGAAGCGGAGCGGGGCTCTTCACTGGACGCGCATGGTGACAAGGGTGGGCTGCTGCTGGAGAAACAACGGCTCTTCAGAACGGTTATGGACCAGCGGGCATACCGCTGCTTTGTGCACAAGCGGATGCATCACCTGACTCACATGGATTCCCCCTCCAAGTTATTTTCCGATTGACGCACAAGTCCAACAGCGTAATTTCGAGTTTGCAGACCCCGGAGGGCGTGACGGCCACGAAGGGGGACCAAATTGCCAGGGTTGCCAGGGTTTTTTACTCCAACCTGTACAAGACGGGAGATGTGCGTGGCGAGGCGATCCAGGACCTGCTCGACGGGGGCCCTACCCGAGGGGACTCGGAAAGCAAGCGGTTGGAGAGCCCCGTCACCCTGGAGGAGCTCCATGCCGCCATGCGGGGCTCGCAGCTGGCAAGGCCCCAGGGATCGACGGCCTTTCAGCTTTGGAGTTCTACGCGGCCTTTGGGACGAGCTCGGCCCCCGACTGCTGGAGTTGCTGACGGAGAGCTTGCGGGAGGGAGAGCTCCCGCTGAGCTGCAGGAGGGCCGTGATCACCCTGCTGCCCAAGAAGGGGACTTGCGCCGAATTGAAAACTGGCGGCCTGTGTCCCTCCTGTGCGCCGACTATAAGATATTCGCGAAGGTGCTGGTCAACCGCCTCAAGACGGTGGTTGATCAGATCGTCCGACCTGAGCAAGCGTATTGCATCCCTGGCAGGTGCATCTATGACAACATTGGCATAGTCAGGGATGTGATTTCGCTTGTGGGGAAGAGTGGGGCAGACTCGGGCCTCCTCCTCCTCGTGGACCAAGAGAAAGTGTTTGACAGGGTGGGCCACGTGTATCTGTGAAGGCTGCTCATCTCATGTGGGTTCGGACGTGTCTTCACATCGCACGTACGGCTTCTCTACACGGGTATCTCCAGAGTGGTAAAAATAAACCACCGGCTCAGCAGCTCCTTCCACGTGACCAAGGGGGTCAGGCAGGGATGCCCGCTCTCGGGGCTCCTCTATGCCCAGTCCATCGAACCGCTCCTGCGCCGACTGAGACTTTCGTTGTCGGGGTACAAGGTTACGAGTCCCGAAGCTGCGGTCGTCACAGTCTCCGCATACGCGGACGACTTGTTCGTCGTGATCAACGACGCGCAGGATGTGTTTGCACTCTGCGGGGCAGTGCAGGCATATGAAGAGGCATCCGGTGCCAAGGTTAACTGGCCCAAGTGCGAGGCTCTGTGGTTGGGGTCGCAGGGCGCCATGCGCTCTGTGCTCCTCCTGGGGGGTGTTGTCTGGCAGGCCGAGGGTGTGGGCTATCTCGGGGTTTACCTCGGGAAACCCCAAGTCACCCAGGCCAACTGGACTGAGTTGAGGGATCTTTTTGAGTCCAAACTAAGGGCTTGGGCACGCCTCGCCCCGTTGATGTCTTTCAGCGGGGCGAGTGCTCGTCATGAACAACCTGGCGGCTGCTGTGCTGTGGCACAGCGCCAAGGTTCTCCAGCCCCCAGAGTGGCTTCTTGCGGGGTCGAACCACTCACTCACTCACCCGCTTTGTGTGGCATGGCAAACACTGGCTGAGGCCGGGGGCCCTCTGCATGCCGGTGGGTGAGGGCGGCCAGGTCCTGGTGGATGTTTCCGCCAGGGTGATGGCCTTCAGGCTGCAGACTGTGAGGCGGCTGCTGTACGGACAAGGGTAGCTGCCCTGGACGGCTCTGACCCTCACCCAGCTAAGGGACGCCGGGGAGCCTGGTACGGGAGCCTGTTAGACCTGGCCCTGGTCGACTGCGCAGTACCAGCGTAGCCTCCTGGACGCATGGCAGAGCCTCGTGTGGAGCAGGGCGAGCCCGCACTCTGCGATCGAACACTTCATGGGTGAACCCCTGTTTTTCAGTGGCCGCTTCAAGGGAATCCGGGAAGAGAAGACGCTGGCCCTTCGCTTCACCTGGGCAGGGGTGCGGACGGTTGGCGACATGGCCGTTGCCCCGAGTGGAAGACCGCGGCCGAGATCAGCGGCGCTGCGGGGCTCTGCTCTATGCTCGCCGGGGAAAAGTTGCTGTGGGCGCTGCTTGTGGCGATGCGGGAGCTGCGGCTAAAGCTGCGCTTTTCCTGCGCCCAGCCTCCTGGGCGCAGCGACTCAGGGAGGCTGCTGAAGCTTGAGGACTGCAGGGACGTGGCCTTCCGGAGTGCCCTAAGAAGGCGCTGTACGAGTGCTGCGTCAATGTGCTGCATTGCCAGGAATTGGCAGCTCTCCCGGACACGAAATGGAGGGACGTGTTCCCTCCCATGTGTAATGCGAGCGTAAATGGGGTTGCTGCTGGACGCTGGCCCAATCACACGACCCGGGGTATTGGGGGCAGAGCCCGGTGTGGGGGCGTGTGAGAGGGGCCGCCGTTCACCTCTGCTCCAATGGGAAGCGAGGTGAATGGAGGTGGAGCCAGCAGGGCAGTATGGGAAGGCCGGATCTCACGATCCGGAAGGGAAGAGTCAGGGTCACGTGGGAGAGAGGTTACAGAGGGGATCCTGGAATAGATCGGGGCCAGTTGATGGAGTGAAGAAGCGGGACCACGTTGGATGGCCGCCGCGCCATCAGCCACGTGGCTGATGGGGCTTCGGCACACCGTCGGCCAGCGGTGTTTCGGAGCGGGAGAAGGAGCTGACAGAAGAGCGTGTGGGGCACGCGAGAGGAGCGTGCGGGCACGCGAGAGGAGATGCTGGTCCCTTGTCAGGACCTGCGGGTGTGAGGATGAGTGGAGGAGCTGAGGAGGAAGCGCGTGCGCGGGGCGCGCGCGAGACGACGCTGGTCCGTGGAAGAGGCCAGTGGGGTGCGGAGAAGAACCTGAATAAAAGACAAGCGGAGACCAGCAGTGCCTGACGGAGTCTTTTATTACACATGGTTGACACCGCCCCCAGTGGAGCCGCTAGTACAGGTCCCCCATAGCCAAGCGCTGTGGAGACCTCCAGTGGCGGCTGATACACTGGACGCTGCCCTCGGCCGTGTGGCTGAGCAAGATCGCCCTGGGGTCGTCGGACCTGTGCGCCTTCTGCGGCGCGAGAGAAGATCCAGCACACCAATACCTGGAGTGTTCATGGTTGGGTTGTGGGGTCCATCTCCCGCAAACTGGGGGTGCCCTTCTGCAAGAGTCGGTTTGTTTGTGGGGTGCCCTACCTGGCGAATAAATACCACGACCTCGTGAACTTTGCGTGCGCTCAGGCCAAGATGGAAATTTACAAAACCCGCAAAAAAAAGTTGCAGGGTGACGCGGACGCTGGCTGCTCAGTGGTGGCAATGCTGAAGGACCTGCTCAAGGCGTGGCTCCGACTGGAGCACGCGTACTCCACCTGCACCAGGGACGCGCGCGCCGCGTTCCTTGAACGGTGGGGGCCGGACAGGCCCTCTGCACCGACACGGATGGCGTGCTGACCTTCACGTTTTGAGGATCTGACCTTGGGCGGGCGGTGCGCGTGGTGATGCGTCGCTGGCGTGGCGTGCGGCGAGTGTACCGTGGTGCTGTTTGCCTGGTTGTTGTTTTTTGTCGATACCGCGTCGAAAGTGGCTCCAGAGAAATTGCTGAAGGTAGCATAAACTTGTTTAAAAGTCATTAGTCTCTGTCTCTCTCTCTCTCTCTCTTTCTCTACCGACGCGTCGCGTCCTCTACTCTGGTGGCACGGATGGTGCAGCGGTCCCTTTGTCGTTACGAAGGAGAACGAGGCTGACCAAAAAGGCATTGCTCATAGCGACATGCGATTGGTTTATTGGTAGTTACGGCGACATAATGAACGCACGCAATTAGAAAATTATCTTCTTAAGCGGTAAATATAAAAAAACACAATTTGTAATTATACAGACCGGACATTTCTTGTGCATGGGTGCATAACAGGTGCTTTAGTGCTGGTTGCATTAACAAGGGTGAAGTAGTAAATAGACCCCAAGGGCTGGCTGTGTGTGTGTGTACATGGTTGTGTTACCATTCGATAATAGACGATGCCCCAATGATCACAGTGTAGTGCAGTGGCGGGTGACGACGTAATTAGCACATAATTTGTTTTACTTTACTCGGTAAGAATTTGTTGTTTTCTTTTCAGAAGCGACCTGGCCATCACAAATGATAGCCCTACGAAGTGGCTTATTTGTCACCATCATCATGTGGAAATGTATAGAATCCAAAACTCTAAAAGGCGTGAGAAAAATCCATGCCACCTCCGGGAGAGAGACGCGCAAATATACAGCTGCAGGCGTCAGTCGTGGATCGAACCTACGACCTCCTGTATACCAGGCGAGGTAGTTAACATCTCGCCACCGCGGCGTCCATAGGCCTCTGATCACACGCCTTACCTCAAAAAGTTTAGTTTTCTTTGTATATATTGCTCAAGTAATTTGTTTCTTTCTTATACTGTGCACTCCTATCGTGTTTGCATTGCTCGTTGTTCTGACCCCGTGCCTCGACTGGACATCTGTGATCAAAGAGCTTCACAGCTCATCGGATTCCTTCCACTAAACATTTATTCCGATTCCCCGCGCTATAGATTGTCGGATGATATCATTCTGATCGGCTTCGTCAATATCCCGTGGCGTGATCAATGCTGTGTTTCCGTTTTTGTTCGGTCTGTTTGTGTTTAAAGCAAGCTCGGAGCGAGCCGAGATGAACCCAGCAGCGACGTTGGGCGAGCGGCATCCCCCGTCTCCTCCTCCTCCTGCAGCGTCACGGCTAGAGCTGACAGTGCAGGTACACCGACACGTCTGCCCGACACTTCGACATCCAGCCATACCTGCAACGGAAGGGAGCCGCCGTTTGTTCGTTAGTTCATCCCGCTCGTTCGTTCGCTCGCTCGCTCTGGGTCAGTTCGTTCACTCGGCCAGTCCGTTCAGTCACCCCTAGTCCGTTCGTTCAGTTAGTTGTGCGTAGTGGCCCAGCCGCTGGTTACAAAGAGTCGTGCTTCGAATCTGAGAGGCCACCATGGTTAACACTGCGGTGTGTTTAACCCCCGACAATACTACGAAGCGTCGTCAAATTCACTCGCAGTGCGTTAGTGTGCGCTGGTGTCATGGTCCACATTTAAAACAAAAATCGCACCGCAAATGACTCCTTTGAGATCCCACAGCAGCAGCTCTCCCCCCTCGACTGCAGACCGATACCCGCTCAGAGCGCCCGGTGCTGAATCCACCTGGTGCCTCACAGGGACAGCTGCTACTGGGGGTGCCCCCTTGCAATGGCGTTGACATGCGATGCAAGTCCCTTATCACGGGGAATCTCCCGAGACTCCCAGTGTTGTATCACAACTCGAGGCCGACCGACATCCGGTTTCGGTTTTGGCGCCAAAAGTTGGAAAATGGCCTCTTTCAGCATAGTTTCGGTTTCGGACGAAAGTAAATTTTTTACTTTTGGTTTACTTTCGGTTTCGGCCGAAACCAGAAATTCAGTTTCGGTCGGCCTCTACACACAACTCAAACTCACGGTTTATTCGCACGCACACACTAATACATGTACAGCCCTTTGTCAATCCACTGCTGGACGAAGACATCCTCACGTCACATTGAGTCATGGGTTCTTTGACCATACTTCACACCCTGGTCAGTGCGAGGACTGGTTCAGTATCACTCGTCACTGATGTTAGCCGTGGCAGGGAATTAACTTAATTTTGCGGTCTTAAGGTACAATGAACCACCGTGCCACCTTGACGCTGCTGTTGATCGTGCAGATGATGACGCTGATAATGATGTCGACAATGATTTTGCTAATAACGCCGATGATGAAGACGCTGATGATGATGATTCCGCTGATGATGACGAGGATGATGCCGATGTGGATGATGCTGGCGAAGCTGCCCATGCAGATGACGATGATCCCGATGCGATGATGCCGATTCGTGGTGACCCGTGCCGTGTCCTGCTGCTGCGTGCGTCGTGGCTACGCACCAGGCCTTCAGTCCCTGCTCATGGACAATCAACTTGGCGCAGGCGACGGACTTCGTGATGTCGTCCAAGGAGCTCTGTGAACAACAGCGACGACGTTAGAAGAAGCAGCAGAGCGGTGGCAGAGATGCGGAGAGTGGCACCGCTGAGCGCCTGGATTCCAACGTGGGTGTTAGGCGCTGACGGTGATTACACCAGCAGTGAGATGGTGGTCTCAGCCCGGTCACCATAGACTCACATAGAGACCCATAGACTTACACAGAGAACCATCGACAGAAGTAGAGACCCATAGACTTGACACGTAGATTCGGATAGATACCCATAGACTTACACAGCACTGTCTACTCACATAGAGACCCATATACTTACACAGAACAGACTCACAGAGACCCATAGACTTGCACAGAGAACCATCGACTGAAGTAGAGACCCATAGACTTACACATAGACACATAGACTCACATCTCTCTCTTGTTCGTCCATCATAGTTGATGATGACCATGGCACGTTGTGTTGGTTTTGATGAGTGTGCAGATGGCTGAACAGGCCAATCCGAGCCCGGCATTCTCTGTGGCACACTGGACAGGTCAGGGAGGTGCGGCCACACGCCCTTCCTTGGTAGATTTGCGCTGCTACCTCTTCAAGATAGCACAGGAGCTTCTCCTACTCTCACAGAGGACTGCACCGTCCTGTACTTTTCTTCTCCAGGCAAGTCGGTCCTGTGCTAGGGGTTCCCAGCTTTTCAGGTCGAATCTAAAGCTCTTCAAGGAAGTTTTAAGGGTGTCCTTGTAGCGCTTTTTGGGGCCACCTTGCGTTCGCTTGCCATTCTTCTGCTCGCCAAAGAAGACTTGTTTTGGAAGTCTCACGCAGGGCATTCTGGTCACGTGGCCAGTCATCTAAGCTGTTCCTTCGCAAGCAAGGTGTAGATGCTGGGGATATTTGCCTTGCTGAGGACTTCCGTGTCAGGGATTCTGTCTTGCCACTTGATCCTCAGCAGTTTCCTCAGACAGCTCAAGTGGAGATGATTCAATTTCTTGGCATGGCGCTGGTAAACTGTCCAGGATACAGAAGAGTTGGTAAGACAACAGCCCGGTAGACCTTCAGTTTTGTCTCCTGCTTGATGCCAGTCCTTTCCCATACTGAGTCACGTAAACGTCCAAAGGCTGCACTGGCTATGACAATCCTGATGTTAACTTCATCATCTATGTGCACAGTGCGAGACAGAATACTACCAAGATAAGTAAACTTGTCAACGGCTGAAAGATTTTGCCCATTCACAAAGATGGTGGGCTCAGGGTTTTCCAGGAGCAGGTTGGTATAGGACTTCAGTCTTCTTTGTGCTGATTGTTAGACCGAAGTTGTTACAAGCTGAGGAGAAGTGGTCCATACTCTCCTGTAGATCCTTATTTGAGCCAGCAGCCAGAGCACAGTCATCAGCAAACAAAAGTTCTCGAACAGTGACTTCCTCCACTCTAGTTTTGGCTTGCATGAATAGCTCACCGTCAAAACGGTAGATGAAGCTAATCCCAGTTTTGTGGTTCTGGATTGAGTCTTGCAGCATGGCAGGAAACACCATGCTGAAGAGCGTTGGCACTAAAACGCAGCGTTGCTTCAACCCGTTTGTGATTGGGAACGGATCAGAGAGTTCTTGCTGGTCTCTGACGCTGGCCATCATACCATCATGGAGATTGCGCACGATGCCAATGAACTTGTCTGGACACCCATACTTGGCCATGATTTTCCATAGGCCCTCCCGGCTGACTGCGTCGAATGCTTTTGTTAGATCAACAAAAGCCATATATAGATCAACATTTTGTTCTTGGCATTTCTCCTGTAACTGCCGGGCAGTAAATACCATGTCAGTGGTTCCGCGGTCTTTTCTGAAACCACACTGACTTTCAGGTAGCAGACCCTGGTCTAGGTGGACAATTAGGCGTTTCAGAAGGATTCTTGCCAAGATTTTCCCAGCGATTGATAGTATAGAGATGCCTCTATGGTTGGTCGCAGGCCTGCCGATTGCCTTTCTTCTCATAGAGATGGGTTATAGAGGCATCCTTGAACTCCTGGGGAACGGATTCTAATTTCCACAGATACTGGAAGAGGTCGGTCAGTTTCTCGACTAAGCGAGGCCCTCCAGCCTTGTAGATTTCCGCTGGAATGGCATCGGACCCTGGAGCCTGATGAGAGGAGGCTTATGGCTTTGCTGGTTTCCTCAATGGATGGTAGAACAGCAAGGGACTGGTTTATTTCAACTTGAGGCAGTCTCGCAATTGCCTCCTCATGTATGCATGATGGCTGGTTGAGGACTGCGTTGAAGTATTCAGCCCACCTTGCAATTATTTTGTCCTTCTCTGTGAGGAGTGTTGTTCCATCTGCATTCAGGAGAGGTGCAGCTCCTTAGTGTAACGGACCATAGACCTGCTTGAGTGCATCAGAGGCACTTGGTGTTGTTACTGTCAGCGTAGGATTGAATCTCCTCAGCTTTTGCGCACAGCCAGGTGTCTTGCATGACTGAGTCTCCGTTGGACAACCCTGCGAATGTTGAGGAAGGCAGTTTTCTTTAAGCTTGAGCTGCTGTCATTCAGATATGCTTCGTGCAGGCGATGTTTTTCGTCAAGGAGTGCGCGGATTTCTGCATCGTTCTCATCAAACCAATCTTGATGTGTACGTATGGGAACACCACGTGATTCAAGGGCTGTAGAATGCAGCATGGTCTTGAGAGCAGTCCAGTCTGCCTCAGCGTCTGTCTGCTCGAAGCTTAGAGACTCCAGGTGATGGTCTAGAGCCTCAACAAAGGACAGTCTGGTGTGTTCCTGTTGTAGGCGAGTGATGTTAAGACGCTTGACATGTCTTTTTCCTTGTGGGCGTCTGGGAGGCTTAATCCGGATGTTAAGTTTGGAGATGATGAGACGATCGTCAGTCCGACATTCAGCACCACACATCGCCTTGGTCACCCTGACATCGTGCCGGTTGCTCCTCCTCATGACAACGTAGCCAATCAAGTGGACAGTGGTGTGTGAACGAGGATGTATCCATGAAGTTTCTTGCGCTTTGGTAGTTGGAATATCGTGTTGGTGATGAGCAGGTCAAATTCAGAGCATGTTTTCAGCAGCAGAAGACTGTTGCTGTTACATTTTCCAATTCCGTGTGCACCTATGACTCCATTCCATGATTGATGGTCACTCCGAACTCTGGCATTGAAGTCACCAAGTATCAGGAGTTTGTCAGAGCTGGCTGTGGCAGCAATAATGACTTCCAGGTCATTATAAAACTTGGTTTTGACCTCGTCAGAGTTGGTCATGGTAGGGGCATATGCACTGATGATGGTGGCCACCTTTTTACCCAATAGGTGGAGCTGTAAGGTCATTAAACGGTCGTTTATCCCTTGGGTTGGCTTGCCAGTTGGTTGACCAGGTGTTTTTTTACTGCAAAACCAACACCAGCATCACGTCTCTCCTCCTGGCCTCGTCCGCTCCAGAAGAATGTGTAACCTGCACCCACTTCAAGCACCTGTCCAGTATTGGCCAGTCGGGTCTCACTAAGGGCAGCAACATCCACGTTGTATCTTGCTAGCTCTCTGCCCACGAGGGCGGTGCGTCTCTCAGGTCTTTTTGATCCAGATGTGTCCATCAAAGTGCACACATTCCAGGCGCCAACAGTGAGTGGTATCACTTTGGTCTTGGTCATTTATTTGTTTTTCTTTTTGCTTTTAGACCGCAAGTATGGGATTCCGCCAGCTGCGGTAGGCTGGCCAGGATGTTTTGAAGCAGGCAATGTTTAGTAAAACACCTTCTAAAGAAGATGTTTTACTTTTTCAAAGAGTTTTTGTAGCTGAGGAAGTTGGGTCAATTCTATGAATTGATCATCCTATTCCTGCAAAGTCTTCCAGAAAAAACACCGTATTTCAACGGTGTGTGCAAAAATCCAAGTGGGATGCAAGTTAAACAATAACAACCATTAGACAATGTAGATTAAAGTTATCAGGCTAACTCTGTACTACAACAAACAAACATGGCTAGACCAAACCGTTTTCAAAATCACCAAAATAAAGCTATAAAAACAATGTAACAGTGATCATAGGAACTGTGATTCAAATTTAACAATTAACGATATACATAACATGTACAACCAAACCAGCCATAGTTGGCTGCACGAGTCACTCCATAACAGCAGGAGCATCAGTAGCAGCGTGTGTGGCCGAGCGCCGGGCACACGGCGCAGTGATCTGGCCGAGGAGGAGGGGACCAGAGGGCAGAGCAGGGGGAGAGCAGAGAGAGAGTCCACTCAGAGAGGAGCCAGAGTGAGGAATAGACTGTGACCGACGACGATGGCGATGATTATGACGATAATGAAGACAATGACGAGTATAATGGCGATGACGATTATGATAACGGTAATGAAGACAATGGCAATGATGACGGTAATGAAGACAATGGCGATGACGATTATGATAACGGTAATGAAGACAATTGCAATGATGACGATTATGATGACGGTAATGAAACAAATGAAAAACAAAATGAAATGCGATTATGATGACGGTAATGAAGACAATGGCGATGAGACGATTATGATGACGGTAATGAAGACAATGCAAGATGACAATGGCAGGCAATGGAATGATGACGATTATGATGACGGTAATGAAGACAATGGCAATGATGACGATTATGATGACGGTAATGAAGACAATGGCAATGATGACGATTATGATGACGGTAATGAAGGCAATGGGAATGATGACGATTATGATAACGGTAATGAAGACAATGGCAATGATGACGATTATGATGACGGTAATGAAGACAATGGCGATGATGACGATTATGATGACGGTAATGAAGGCAATGGGATGACGATTATGATGACGGTAATGAAGACAATGGCAATGATGACGATTATGATAACGGTAATGAAGACAATGCAATGATGACGATTCGTCATCGCTCATTGTCTTATTACCGTCATCATAATCGTCATCGCCATTGTCTTCATTACCATCATCATAATCGTCATCGCCATTGTCTTCATTACCGTCATCTATATCGCATGTTATCGTCTCATAATCATTGCCATTGTCTTCATTACCGTCTATCATAATCGTCATCGGCCATTGTCTTCATTACCGTCATCATAATCGTCATCGCCATTGTCTTCATTACCGTCATCATAATCGTCATCATGCCATTGTCTTCATTACCCGTCATCATAATCGTCATCGCTCATTGTCTTCATTACCCTCATCATAATCAGTCATCGCCATTGTCTTCATTACCATCATCATAATCGTCATCATGCCATTGTCTTCATTACCTCATCATAATCGTCATCATGCCATTGTCTTCATTACCTCATCATATGTTATCATCGCATTGTCTTCATTACCGTCATCATAATCGTCATCTGCCATTTGTCTTCATTAACCGTCATCATAATCGTCATCATTGCCATTGTCTTCATTACGTCATCATAATCGTCATCATTGCCATTGTCTTCATTACCGTCATCATAATCGTCATCATTGCCATTGTCTTCATTACTGTCATCATAATCGTCATCGCTATTGTCTTCATTACCCTCATCATAATCGTCATCGCATTGTCTTCATTACCGTCATCATAATCGTCATCGCCATTGTCTTATTACCTTCATCATAATCGTCATCGCTATTGTCTTCATTACCCTCATCATAATCGTCATCGCTATTGTCTTCATTACCGTCATCATAATCGTCATCGCCATTGTCTTCATTACCGTCATCATAATCGTCATCGCCATTGTCTTCATTACCGTCATCATAATCGTCATCTGCCATTGTCTTCATTACCGTCATCATAATCGTCATCGCATTGTCTCATATTACCGTCATCATAATCGTCATCATTGCCAATTGTCTTCATTACCGTCATCATAATCGTCATCATTGCCATTGTTCGTCTCAATGTCATCCCATCTTACTGTCATCATATGATCGCTATGTTTTCCTCATCATAATGTCGCTATTGTCTTCATTACCGTCATCATAATCGTCATCGCCATTGTTATCCTTCATCATCGTCACGCTTGTTTCTCATCATAATCGTCATCGCCTATTGTCTTCTTTATCATCTTCGCCATTTATGCCGTCATCATACTCATATGCGCTCTACCTCAGAAAAGTTCGCCATTGTCTTCATTACCGTCATCATAATCGTCATCGCCATTGTCTTCATTACCGTATCATAATCGTCATCGCCATTGTCTTCATTACCGTCATCATAATCGTCATCATTGCCATTGTCTTCATTACCCTCAGTCATAATCGTCATCGCCATTGTCTTCATTACTCGTTATCATAATCGTCATCGCCATTGTCTTCATTACCGTCATCATAATCGTCATCATTGCCATTGTCTTCATTATCATCATAATCGTCATCGCCATTGTCTTCATTACCGTATCATAATCGTCATCTGCCATTGTCTTCATTACCGTCATCATAATCGTCATCATTGCCATTGTCTTCATTACCGTTATCATAATCGTCATCGCCATTGTCTTCATTACCGTCATCATAATCGTCATCGCCATTGTCTTCATACCGTCATCATAATCGGTCATTCGCCATTGTCTTCATTACCGTCATCATAATCGTCATCGCCATTGTCTTCATTACCGTCATCATAATCGTCATCGCCATTGTCTTCATTACCATCATCATAATCTCATCGCCATTGTCTTCATCGTACATCGAATTGCATCTCATTACCTATCTTATTGTTCATCGCCATTGTCTTCATTACCGTCATCATAATCGTCATCGCCATTGTCTTCATTGACCGTCATCATAATCGTCATCGCATTGTCTTCATTACCTATCAGTCATCCACTTATTCCGTTCAATCATCTTGCCATTGTTTCTTACCTCATCTACGCATCGCCATCTTCATACCTTATCTATGTCATCGCCATTGTCTTCATTACCGTCATCATAATCGTCATCATTGCCATTGTCTTCATTACCGTCATCATAATCGTCATCAGCCATTGTCTTCATTACCGTCATCATAATCGTCATCTGCCATTGTTTCATTCCTCATCATAATGTCATCATGCCATTGTCTTCATTACCTCATCATAATCGTCATCTTGCCATTGTCTTCATTACCGTCATCATAATCGTCATCGCATTGTCTTCATTACCTGTCATCATAATCGTCATCGCTATTGTCTTCATTACCTCATCATAATCGCATGCTAGTTTCATCCGTCACATTGTATCCATTCTTATTACCTTCATCATAATCGTCATCGCATTGTCTTCATTACCTCATCATAATCGTCATCGCTATTGTCTTCATTACCGTCATCATAATCGTCATCGCCATTGTCTTCATTACCGTCATCATAATCGTCATCATGCCATTGTCTTCATTACCGTCATCATAATCGTCATCATTGCCATTGTCTTCATTACCGTATCATAATCGTCTCATTGCCATTGTCTTCATTACCGTCATCATAATCGTCATCATTGCCATTGTCTTCATTACCGTCATCATAATCGTCATCATTGCCATTGTCTTCATTACCTCATCATAATCGTCATCGCCATTGTCTTCATTACCGTCATCATAATCGTCATCGCCATTGTCTTCATTACCTCATCATAATCGTCATCGCCATTGTCTCTTCCGTATCAATCTCACGCCATTGTCAACTCAATAATCGTCATCGCCATTGTCATCCGTTCTATCGTCACCAGTCTATTACATCATCAATCGTCATCGCCATTGTCTTCATTACCGTCATCATAATCGTCATCTGCCATTGTCTTCATTACCGTCATCATAATCGTCATCGCCATTGTCTTCATTACCGTCATCATAATCGTCATCGCCATTGTCTTCATTACCGTCATCATAATCGTCATCATTGCCATTGTCTTCATTACCGTCATCATAATCGTCATCGCCATTGTCTTCATTACCGTCATCATAATCGTCATCATTGCCATTGTCTTCATTACCGTCATCATAATCGTCATCGCCATTGTCTTCATTACCGTCATCATAATCGTCATCTTGCCATTGTCTTCATTACCGTCATCATAATCGTCATCGCCATTGTCTTCATTACCGTCATCATAATCGTCATCATTGCCATTGTCTTCATTACCGTCATCATAATCGTCATCATTGCCATTGTCTTCATTACCGTCATCATAATCGTCATCGCCATTGTCCTTCATTACCGTTATCATAATCGTCATCATTGCCATTGTCTTCATTACCGTCATCATAATCGTCATCGCCATTGTCTTCATTACCGTCATCATAATCGTCATCATTGCCATTGTCCTTCATTACCGTCATCATAATCGTCATCATTGCCATTGTCTTCATTACCGTCATCATAATCGTCATCATTGCCATTGTCTTCATTACCGTCATCATAATCGTCATCATTGCCATTGTCTTCATTACCGTCATCATAATCGTCATCGCCATTGTCTTCATTACCGTCATCATAATCGTCATCGCATTGTCTTCATTACCGTCATCATAATCGTCATCGCCATTGTCTTCATTACCGTCATCATAATCGTCATCGCCATTGTCTTCATTACCTCATCATAATCGTCATCGCCATTGTCTTCATTACGTCATCATAATCGTCATCGCCATTGTCTTCATTACCGTCATCATAATCGTCATCCATTGTCTTCATTACCGTCATCATAATCGTCATCGCCATTGTCTTCATTACCGTCATCATAATCGTCATCGCCATTGTCTTCATTACCGTCATCATAATCGTCATCGCCATTGTCTTCATTACCGTTCATAATGTCATCCATGCATTACGCATCAATCGCATCCTATTGTCTTCATTACCGTCATCATAATCGTCATCGCCATTGTCTTCATTACCTCGATCATAATCGTCATCGCCATTGTCATTCCTATCTAATGTCATCGCTAGTTTTTTCATCATAATCGTCATCGCCATTGTCTTACGTTCAATGTCATGCCAGCCATTATCATCATAATCGTCATCGCCATTGTCTTTACCGTTCATAATTCATGCCGTCTCTCATCATAATCGTCATCGCCATTGTCTTCATTACCGTCATCATAATCGTCATCATTGCCATTGTCTTCATTACCGTCATCATAATCGTCATCTGCCATTGTCTTCATTACCGTCATCATAATCGTCATCATCTGCCATTGTCTTCATTACCGTCATCATAATCGTCATCGCCATTGTCTTCATTACCGTCAAGTCATCGCATGTTCATACCGCATCTAACTATCGCCATTGTCATTATCAAATCGTCAGCCGATTCCATCATAATCGTCATCGCCATTGTCTTCATTACCGTCATCATAATCGTCATCGCCATTGTCTTCATTACCGTCATCATAATCGTCATCATTGCCATTGTCTTCATTACCGTCATCATAATCGTCATCGCCATTGTCTTCATTACCTCATCATAATCGTCATCGCCATTGTCTTCATTACCGTCATCATAATCGTCATGCATTGTCTTCATTACCTCATCATAATCGTCATCGCTATTGTCTTCATTACCGTCATCATAATCATCGTCATCGCATTGTCTTCATTACCGTCATCATAATCGTCATCGCCATTGCTTATTCCTCTCTAATCTCACGCTTGTCTTCTCATCATAATCGTCATCGCTATTGTCTTCATTACCTCATCATAATCGTCATCGCCATTGTCTTCATTACCGTCATCATAATCGTCATCATTGCCATTGTCTTCATTACCGTCATCATAATCGTCATCATGCCATTGTCTTCATTACCGTCATCATAATCGTCATTGCCATTGTCTTCATTACCGTCATCATAATCGTCATCGCCATTGTCTTCATTACCGTCATCATAATCGTCATCGCCATTGTCTTCATTACCGTCATCATAATCGTCATCGCCATTGTCTTCATTACCTTCATCATAATCGTCATCGCCATTGTCTTCATTACCGTATCATAATCGTCATCTGCCATTGTCTTCATTACCGTCATCATAATCGTCATCGCCATTGTCTTCATTACCTCATCATAACCATCGCTTGTTCATTTCATCTAACGTCATGCCATTGTCTTCATTACCGTCATCATAATCGTCATCATTGCCATTGTCTTCATTACCGTCATCATAATCGTCATCATTGCCATTGTCTTCATTACCGTCATCATAATCGTCATCATTGCCATTGTCTTCATTACCGTCATCATAATCGTCATCGCCATTGTCTTCATTACCTCATCATAATCGTCATCGCCATTGTCTTCATTACCGTCATCATAATCGTCATCGCCATTGTCTTCATTACCGTCATCATAATCGTCATCGCCATTGTCTTCATTACCTCATCATAATCATCATCGCCATTGTCTTCATTACCGTCATCATAATCGTCATCGCCATTGTCTTCATTACCGTCATCATAATCGTCATCGCCATTGTCTTCATTACCGTCATCATAATCGTCATCGCCATTGTCTTCATTACCGTCATCATAATCGTCATCGCCATTGTCTTCATTACCGTCATCATAATCGTCATCGCCATTGTCTTCATTACCGTCATCATAATCGTCATCGCCATTGTCTTCATTACCGTCATCATAATCGTCATCGCCATTGTCTTCATTACCTCTCATAATCGTCATCGCCATTGTCTTCATTACCGTCATCATAATCGTCATCGCCATTGTCTTCATTACCGTCATCATAATCGTCATCGCCATTGTCTTCATTACCGTCATCATAATCGTCATCGCCATTGTCTTCATTACCGTCATCATAATCGTCATCGCCATTGTCTTCATTACCGTCATCATAATCGTCATCGCCATTGTCTTCATTACCGTCATCATAATCGTCATCGCCATTGTCTTCATTACCGTCATCATAATCGTCATCATGCCATTGTCTTCATTACCGTCATCATAATCGTCATCGCCATTGTCTTCATTACCGTCATCATAATCGTCATCGCCATTGTCTTCATTACCGTCATCATAATCGTCATCGCCATTGTCTTCATTACCG
>MU249621.1:8264513-8339513 GCA_018977245.1 Lethenteron camtschaticum
ATTACCTCATCATAATCGTATCGCATTGTCTTCATTACCGTCATCATAATCGTCATCGCCATTGTCTTCATTACCGTCATCATAATCGTCATCGCCATTGTCTTCATTACCATCATCATAATCGTCATCATCGCCATTGTCTTCATTACCGTCATCATAATCGTCATCGCCATTGTCTTCATTACCGTCATCATAATCGTCATTCATTGCCATTGTCTTCATTACCGTCATCATAATCGTCATCGCCATTGTCTTCATTACCGTTATCATAATCGNTCATCGCCATTGTCTTCATTACCGTCATCATAATCGTCATCGCCATTGTCTTCATTACCATCATCATAATCGTCATCGCCATTGTCTTCATTACCGTTATCATAATCGTCATCGCCATTGTCTTCATTACCGTCATCATAATCGTCATTGCCATTGTCTTCATTACCTATATAATGTATCCGTTATNCATAATCGTCATCATTGCCATTGTCTTCATAACCGTCATCATAATCGTCATCGCAATTGTCTTCATTAAGATCATCATAATCGTCATCGCCATTGTCTTAATTACCGTGATCATAATCGTCATCGCCATTGTCTTCATTACCGTCATCATAATCGTCATCGCCATTGTCTTCATTACCGTCATCATAATCGTCATCGCCATTGTCTTCATTACTGTCATCATAATCGTCATCGCTATTGTCTTCATTACCCTCATAATAATCGTCATCGCTATTGTCTTCATTACCGTCATCATAATCGTCATCGCCATTGTCTTTATTACCTTCATCATAATCGTCATCGCTATTGTCTTCATTACCCACATCATAATCATCATCGCTATTGTCTTCATTACCGTCATCATAATCGTCATCGCCATTGTCTTCATTACCGTCATCATAATTGTCATCGCCATTGTCTTTATTACCTTCATCATAATCGTCATCGCTATTGTCTTCATTACCCTCATCATAATCGTCATCGCTATTGTCTTCATTACCATCATCATAATCGTCATCGCCATTGTCTCATTGCCGTCATCATAATCGTCATCGCCATTGTCTTCATTACTGTCATCATAATCGTCATCGCTATTGTCTTCATTACCGTCATCATAATCGTCATCGCCATTGTTTTATTACCTTCATCATAATCATCATCGCTATTGTCTTCATTACCCTCATCATAATCGTCATCGCTATTGTCTTCATTACCCTCATCATAATCATCATCGCTATTGTCTTCATTACCGTCATCATAATCGTCATCGCCATTGTCTTTATTACCTTCATCATAATCGTCATCGCTATTGTCTTCATTACCTCATCATAATCGTCATCGCTATTGTCTTCATTACCATCATCATAATCGTCATCGCCATTGTCTTCATTGCGGTCATCATAATCGTCATCGCAATTGTCTTCATTACTGTCATCATAATCGTCATCGCCATTGTCTTCATTACCGTCATCATAATCGTCATCGCCATTGTCTTCATTACTGTCATCATAATCGTCATCGCCATTGTCTTCATTACCGTCATCATAATCGTCATCATTGCCATTGTCTTCATTACTGTCATCATAATCGTCATCGCTATTGTCTTCATTACCTCATAATAATCGTCATCGCATTGTCTTCATTACCGTCATCATAATCGTCATCGCCATTGTCTTTATTACCTCATCATAATCGTCATCGCTATTGTCTTCATTACCTCATCATAATCGTCATCGCCATTGTCTTCATTACCGTCATCATAATCGTCATCGCCATTGTCTTCATTACCCTCGTCATAATCGTCATCGCCATTGTCTTCATTACCGTTATCATAATCGTCATCGCCATTGTCTTCATTACTGTCATCATAATCGTCATCGCCATTGTCTTCATTACCGTGATCATAATCGTCATCGCCATTGTCTTCATTACCGTCATCATAATCGTCATCGCCATTGTCTTCATTACCGTCATCATAATCGTCATCGCATTGTCTTCATTACCCTCATCATAATCGTCATCGTCATTGTCTTCATTACCGTCATTATAAATGTCATCGCCATTGTCTTCATTACCGTAATTATAATCGTCATCGCCATTGTCTTCATTACCGTCATCATAATCGTCATTGGCATTGTCTTCATTACCTCATCATAATCGTCATCGCCATTGTCTTCATTACCTCATCATAATCGTCATCGCCATTGTCTTTATTACCTTCATCATAATCGTCATCGCTATTGTCTTCATTACCCTCATCATAATCTTCATCGCTATTGTCTTCATTACCATCATCATAATCGTCATCGCCATTGTCTTCATTACCGTCATCATAATCGTCATCGCCATTGTCTTCATTACCGTCATCATAATCGTCATCGCCATTGTCTTCATTGCCGTCATCATAATCGTCATCGCCATTGTCTTCATTACCGTCATCATAATCGTCATCGCCATTGTCTTCATTACGTCATCATAATCGTCATCGCCATTGTCTTCATTACCGTCATCATAATCGTCATCGCCATTGTCTTCATTACCCTCGTCATAATCGTCATCGCCATTGTCTTCATTACCGTTATCATAATCGTCATCGCCATTGTCTTCATTACCGTCATCATAATTGTCATCGCCATTGTCTTCATTACCCTCATCATAATCGTCATCGCCATTGTCTTCATTACCGTTATCATAATCGTCATCGCCATTGTCTTCATTACCGTCATCATAATCGTCATCGCAATTGTCTTCATTAACATCATCATAATCGTCATCGCCATTGTCTTAATTCGTGATCATAATCGTCATCGCCATTGTCTTCATTACCGTCATCATAATCGTCATCGCCATTGTCTTCATTACCGTCATCATAATCGTCATCGCCATTGTCTTCATTACGTCATCATAATCGTCATCGCTATTGTCTTCATTACCCTCATAATAATCGTCATCGCTATTGTCTTCATTACCGTCATCATAATCGTCATCGCCATTGTCTTTATTACCTTCATCATAATCGTCATCGCATTGTCTTCATTACCCTCATCATAATCATCATCGCTATTGTCTTCATTACCGTCATCATAATCGTCATCGCCATTGTCTTCATTACCGTCATCATAATTGTCATCGCCATTGTCTTCATTACCGTCATCATAATCGTCATCATTGCCATTGTCTTCATTACCGTCATGAAAATCGTCATCGCCATTGTCTTCATTACCGTCATCATAATCGTCATCGCCATTGTCTTCATTACCGTTATCATAATCGTCATCGCCATTGTCTTCATTACCGTCATCATAATCGTCATCGCCATTGTCTTCATTACCCTCGTCATAATCGTCATCGCCATTGTCTTCATTACCGTTATCATAATCGTCATCGCCATTGTCTTCATTACGTCATCATAATCGTCATTGCCATTGTCTTCATTACCGTGATCATAATTGTCATCGCCATTGTCTTCATTACCGTCATCATAATCGTCATCGCCATTGTCTTCATTACCGTCATCATAATCGTCATCGCCATTGTCTTCATTACCCTCATCATAATCGTCATCGTCATTGTCTTCATTACCTAATTATAATCGTCATCGCCATTGTCTTCATTACCGTCATCATAATCGTCATTGGCATTGTCTTCATTACCATCATCATAATCGTCATCGCCATTGTCTTCATTACCCTCATCATAATCGTCATCGCCATTGTCTTTATTACCTCATCATAATCGTCATCGCTATTGTCTTCATTACCTCATCATAATCTTCATCGCATTGTCTTCATTACCTCATCATAATCGTCATCGCCATTGTCTTCATTACCTCATCATAATCGTCATCGCCATTGTCTTCATTACCTCATCATAATCGTCATCGCCATTGTCTTCATTGCCGTCATCATAATCGTCATCGCCATTGTCTTCATTACCGTCATGAAAATCGTCATCGCCATTGTCTTCATTACCGTCATCATAATCGTCATCGCCATTGTCTTCATTACCGTTATCATAATCGTCATCGCCATTGTCTTCATTCCGTCATCATAATCGTCATCGCCATTGTCTTCATTACCTCGTCATAATCGTCATCGCCATTGTCTTCATTACCGTTATCATAATCGTCATCGCCATTGTCTTCATTACCGTCATCATAATCGTCATTGCCATTGTCTTCATTACCTCATCATAATCGTCATCGCCATTGTCTTCATTACCNTTATCATAATCGTCATCGCCATTGTCTTCATACCTCATCATAATCGTCATCGCAATTGTCTTCATTAGATCATCATAATCGTCATCGCCATTGTCTTAATTACCGTGATCATAATCGTCATCGCCATTGTCTTCATTACCGTCATCATAATCGTCATCGCCATTGTCTTCATTACCTCATCATAATCGTCATCGCCATTGTCTTCATTACGTCATCATAATCGTCATCGCTATTGTCTTCATTACCTCATAATAATCGTCATCGCTATTGTCTTCATTACCGTCATCATAATCGTCATCGCCATTGTCTTATTACCTTCATCATAATCGTCATCGCTATTGTCTTCATTACCACATCATAATCATCATCGCTATTGTCTTCATTACCGTCATCATAATCGTCATCGCCATTGTCTTCATTACCTCATCATAATTGTCATCGCCATTGTCTTTATTACCTTCATCATAATCGTCATCGCATTGTCTTCATTACCTCATCATAATCGTCATCGCATTGTCTTCATTACCNTCATCATAATCGTCATCGCCATTGTCTTCATTGCCTCATCATAATCGTCATCGCCATTGTCTTCATTACGTCATCATAATCGTCATCGCTATTGTCTTCATTACCGTCATCATAATCGTCATCGCCATTGTTTTATTACCTTCATCATAATCATCATCGCATTGTCTTCATTACCTCATCATAATCGTCATCGCATTGTCTTCATTACCTCATCATAATCATCATCGCATTGTCTTCATTACCGTCATCATAATCGTCATCGCCATTGTCTTTATTACCTCATCATAATCGTCATCGCATTGTCTTCATTACCTCATCATAATCGTCATCGCATTGTCTTCATTACCATCATCATAATCGTCATCGCCATTGTCTTCATTCGTCATCATAATCGTCATCGCATTGTCTTCATTACGTCATCATAATCGTCATCGCCATTGTCTTCATTACCGTCATCATAATCGTCATCGCATTGTCTTCATTACGTCATCATAATCGTCATCGCCATTGTCTTCATTACCTCATCATAATCGTCATCGCCATTGTCTTCATTACGTCATCATAATCGTCATCGCATTGTCTTCATTACCTCATAATAATCGTCATCGCATTGTCTTCATTACCGTCATCATAATCGTCATCGCCATTGTCTTATTACCTCATCATAATCGTCATCGCTATTGTCTTCATTACCTCATCATAATCGTCATCGCCATTGTCTTTATTACCTTCATCATAATCGTCATCGCATTGTCTTCATTACCTCATCATAATCTTCATCGCATTGTCTTCATTACCTCATCATAATCGTCATCGCATTGTCTTCATTACCGTCATCATAATCGTCATCGCCATTGTCTTCATTACCGTCATCATAATCGTCATCGCCATTGTCTTCATTGCCGTCATCATAATCGTCATCGCCATTGTCTTCATTACCTCATCATAATCGTCATCGCCATTGTCTTCATTACGTCATCATAATCGTCATCGCCATTGTCTTCATTACCGTCATCATAATCGTCATCGCCATTGTCTTCATTACCTCGTCATAATCGTCATCGCCATTGTCTTCATTACCGTTATCATAATCGTCATCGCCATTGTCTTTATTACCTCATCATAATTGTCATCGCATTGTCTTCATTACCTCATCATAATCGTCATCGCCATTGTCTTCATTACCGTATCATAATCGTCATCGCCATTGTCTTCATTACCGTCATCATAATCGTCATCGCATTGTCTTCATTACTCATCATAATCGTCATCGCCATTGTCTTATTCTGATCATAATCGTCATCGCCATTGTCTTCATTACCGTCATCATAATCGTCATCGCCATTGTCTTCATTACCGTCATCATAATCGTCATCGCCATTGTCTTCATTACGTCATCATAATCGTCATCGCTATTGTCTTCATTACCTCATAATAATCGTCATCGCATTGTCTTCATTACCGTCATCATAATCGTCATCGCCATTGTCTTTATTACCNTCATCATAATCGTCATCGCATTGTCTTCATTACCTCATCATAATCATCATCGCATTGTCTTCATTACCTCATCATAATCGTCATCGCATTGTCTTCATTACCTCATCATAATTGTCATCGCCATTGTCTTCATTACCGTCATCATAATCGTCATCGCATTGTCTTCATTACCGTCATAAAATCGTCATCGCATTGTCTTCATTACCTCATCATAATCGTCATCGCCATTGTCTTCATTACCGTTATCATAATCGTCATCGCCATTGTCTTCATTACCTCATCATAATCGTCATCGCATTGTCTTCATTACCTCGTCATAATCGTCATCGCATTGTCTTCATTACCTTATCATAATCGTCATCGCCATTGTCTTCATTACGTCATCATAATCGTCATCGCCATTGTCTTCATTACCGTGATCATAATCGTCATCGCCATTGTCTTCATTACCGTCATCATAATCGTCATCGCATTGTCTTCATTACCGTCATCATAATCGTCATCGCCATTGTCTTCATTACCTCATCATAATCGTCATCGTCATTGTCTTCATTACGTCATTATAATCGTCATCGCCATTGTCTTCATTACCTAATATAATCGTCATCGCCATTGTCTTCATTACCGTCATCATAATCGTCATTGCATTGTCTTCATTACTCATCATAATCGTCATCGCATTGTCTTCATTACCTCATCATAATCGTCATCGCCATTGTCTTCATTACCGTCATCATAATCGTCATCGCCATTGTCTTCATTACCTAAATATAATCGTCATCGCCATTGTCTTAATTACCNTGATCATAATCGTCATCGCCATTGTCTTCATTACCGTCATCATAATCGTCATCGCCATTGTCTTCATTACGTCATCATAATCGTCATCGCATTGTCTTCATTACCGTCATCATAATCGTCATCGCCATTGTCTTCATTACCTCATCAGAATCGTCATCGCATTGTCTTCATTACCGTCATCATAATCGTCATCGCCATTGTCTTCATTACCTAATATAATCATTGCCATTGTCTTCATTACCTCATCATAATCGTCATTGCCATTGTCTTCATTACCGTCATCATAATCATCGCCATTGTCTTCATTACCTCATCATAATCGTCATCGCCATTGTCTTCATTACCTCATCATAATCGTCATCGCCATTGTCTTCATTACCGTCATCATAATCGTCATCGCATTGTCTTCATTACCGTCATCATAATCATGCCATTGTCTTCATTACCTCATCATAATCGTCATTGCCATTGTCTTATTACGTCATCATAATCGTCATCGCCATTGTCTTCATTACCGTCATCATAATCGTCATCGCCATTGTTTCATTACGTCATCATAATCGTCATCGCCATTGTCTTCATTACCNTGATCATAATCGTCATCGCATTGTCTTCATTACCATCATAATCATCATCGCCATTGTCTTCATTACCGTCATCATAATCGTCATCGCCATTGTCTTCATTACCTCATCATAATCGTCATCGCATTGTCTTCATTACCTCATATAATCGTCATCGCATTGTCTTCATTACCTAATATAATCGTCATCGCATTGTCTTCATTACCGTCATCATAATCGTCGCATTGTCTTCATTACCTCATCATAATCGTCATCGCATTGTCTTCATTACCTCATCAAATCGTCATCGCCATTGTCTTCATTACCGTCATCATAATCGTCATCGCCATTGTCTTCATTACCGTAAATATAATCGTCATCGCATTGTCTTAATTACCTGATCATAATCGTCATCGCCATTGTCTTCATTACCTCATCATAATCGTCATCGCCATTGTCTTCATTACGTCATCATAATCGTCATCGCCATTGTCTTCATTACGTCATCATAATCGTCATCGCCATTGTCTTCATTACCNTCATCAGAATCGTCATCGCCATTGTCTTCATTACCGTCATCATAATCGTCATCGCCATTGTCTTCATTACCTAATTATAATCGTCATTGCCATTGTCTTCATTACCTCATCATAATCGTCATGCCATTGTCTTCATTACCGTCATATAATTGTCATCGCCATTGTCTTCATTACCGTCATCATAATCGTCATCGCCATTGTCTTCATTACCTCATCATAATCGTCATGCATTGTCTTATTACCTCATCATAATCGTCATCGCCATTGTCTTCATTACCGTCATCATCATGCCATTGTCTTCATTACGTCATCATAATCGNATCATCGCCATTGTCTTCATTACGTCATCATAATCGTCATCGCCATTGTCTTCATTACGTCATCATAATCGTCATCGCCATTGTCTTCATTACCTCATCATAATCGTCATGCCATTGTCTTCATTACGTCATCATAATCGTCATCGCCATTGTCTTCATTACGTCATCATAATCGTCATCGCCATTGTCTTCATTACNTCATCATAATCGTCATCGCCATTGTCTTCATTACCGTCATCATAATCGTCATCGCCATTGTCTTCATTACCGTCATCAAATCGTCATCGCCATTGTCTTCATTACCGTCATCATAATCGTCATTGTCTTCATTACCTCATCATAATCGTCATCGCCATTGTCTTCATTACCGTCATCATAATGTCATCGCCATTGTCTTCATTACCTCATCATAATCATCATTGCCATTGTCTTCATTACCGTATCAAATCGTCATCGCCATTGTCTTCATTACGTCATCATAATCGTCATCGCATTGTCTTCATTACCGTATCATAATCGTCATCGCCATTGTCTTTTACCGTATCATAATCGTCATGCCATTGTCTTCATTACCTCATCATAATCGTCATCGCCATTGTCTTCATTACCTCATCATAATCGTCATCGCATTGTCTTCATTACCGTTTATAATCGTCATCGCCATTGTCTTTTACCGNATTATAATCGTCATCGCCATTGTCTTCATTACCGTCATCATAATCGTCATTGCATTGTCTTCATTACCATCATCATAATCGTCATCGCCATTGTCTTCATTACCCTCATCATAATCGTCATCGCCATTGTCTTCATTACCGTCATATAATCGTCATCGCCATTGTCTTCATTACCGTAAATATAATCGTCATCGCCATTGTCTTAATTACCGTGATCATAATCGTCATCGCATTGTCTTCATTACCGTCATCATAATCGTCATCGCCATTGTCTTCATTACGTCATCATAATCGTCATCGCCATTGTCTTCATTACCGTCATCATAATCGTCATCGCCATTGTCTTCATTACCGTCATCAGAATCGTCATCGCCATTGTCTTCATTACCGTCATCATAATCGTCATCGCCATTGTCTTCATTACCTAATTATAATCGTCATTGCCATTGTCTTCATTACCGTCATCATAATCGTCATGCCATTGTCTTCATTACCGTCATCATCATCGCCATTGTCTTCATTACCGTCATCATAATCGTCATCGCCATTGTCTTCATTACCGTCATCATAATCATCATCGCCATTGTCTTCATTACCGTCATCATAATCGTCATCGCCATTGTCTTCATTACCGTCATCATAATCGTCATGCCATTGTCTTCATTACCGTCATCATAATCGTCATTGCCATTGTCTTATTACGTCATCATAATCGTCATCGCCATTGTCTTCATTACCGTCATCATAATCGTCATCGCCATTTTTCATTACCGTCATCATAATCGTCATCGCCATTGTCTTCATTACCGTGATCATAATCGTCATCATTGCCATTGTCTTCATTACCGTCATCATAATCATTGCCATTGTCTTCATTACCGTCATCATAATCGTCATCGCCATTGTCTTCATTACCTCATCATAATCGTCATCGTCATTGTCTTCATTACCGTCATATAATCGTCATCGCCATTGTCTTCATTACCTATATAATCGTCATCATTGCCATTGTCTTCATTACCGTCATCATAATCGTCATGCATTGTCTTCATTACCATCATCATAATCGTCATCGCATTGTCTTCATTACCCTCATCATAATCGTCATCGCATTGTCTTCATTACCGTCATCATAATCGTCATCGCCATTGTCTTCATTACCGTAAATATAATCGTCATCNTTGCCATTGTCTTAATTACCGTGATCATAATCGTCATCGCATTGTCTTCATTACCGTCATCATAATCGTCATCGCCATTGTCTTCATTACGTCATCATAATCGTCATCGNCATTGTCTTCATTACCGTCATCATAATCGTCATCGCCATTGTCTTCATTACCGTCATCAGAATCGTCATCGCCATTGTCTTCATTACCGTCATCATAATCGTCATCGCCATTGTCTTCATTACCGTAATTATAATCGTCATTGCCATTGTCTTCATTACCGTCATCATAATCGTCATTGCCATTGTCTTCATTACCGTCATCATAATTGTCATCGCCATTGTCTTCATTACCGTCATCATAATCGTCATCNTTGCCATTGTCTTCATTACCGTCATCATAATCGTCATCGCCATTGTCTTCATTACCGTCATCATAATGTCATGCCATTGTCTTCATTACCGTCATCATAATCGTCATCATCGCCATTGTCTTCATTACCGTCATCATAATCGTCATCGCCATTGTCTTCATTACCGTCATCATAATCGTCATCGCCATTGTCTTATTACGTCATCATAATCGTCATGCCATTGTCTTCATTACCGTCATCATAATCGTCATCGCCATTGTTTCATTACCNTCATCATAATCGTCATCGCCATTGTCTTCATTACGTCATCATAATCGTCATCGCCATTGTCTTCATTACCGTCATCATAATCGTCATCGCCATTGTCTTCATTACCGTCATCATAATCGTCATCGCCATTGTCTTCATTACCNTCATCATAATCGTCATCGCCATTGTCTTCATTACCGTCATCATAATCGTCATCGCCATTGTCTTCATTACCGATCATAATCGTCATCGCCATTGTCTTCATTACCGTCATCATAATCGTCGTCATCGCCATTGTCTTCATTACCGTCATCATAATCGTCATCGCCATTGTCTTCATTACGTCATCATAATCGTCATCGCCATTGTCTTCATTACCGTTATCATAATCGTCATCGCCATTGTCTTTTTACCGTTATCATAATCGTCATCGCCATTGTCTTCATTGCCGTCATCATAATCGTCATCGCCATTGTCTTCATTACGTCATCATAATCGTCATCGCCATTGTCTTCATTACCTTCATCATAATCGTCATCGCCATTGTCTTCATTACCGTTATCATAATCGTCATCGCCATTGTCTTCATTACCGTCATCATAATCGTCATCGCCATTGCTTCATTGCCATCATCATCATCATCGCCATTGTCTTCATTACCTTCATCATAATCGTCATCGCTATTGTCTTCATTACCGTCATCATAATCGTCATTGCCATTGTCTTCATTGCCATCATCATCATCATCGCCATTGTCTTCATTACCTTCATCATAATCGTCATCGCCATTGTCTTCATGACCGTCATCATAATCGTCATCATTGCCATTGTCTTCATTACCGTCATCATAATCGTCATCATTGTCATTGTCTTCATTACCGTTATCATAATCGTCATCGCCATTGTCTTCATTACCGTCATCATAATCGTCATCATCGCCATTGTCTTCATTACCGTCATCATAATCGTCATCATCGTCATTATCTTCATTACCGTCATCATAATCGTCATCATTGCCATTGTCTTCATTACTGTCATCATAATCGTCATCATCGCCATTGTCTTCATTACCGTCATCATAATCGTCATCATTGCCATTGTCTTCATAACCGTCATCATAATCGTCATCATTGCATTGTCTTCATTACCGTCATCATAATCATCATCATTGCCATTGTCTTCATTACCGTTATCATAATCGTCATCATTGCCATTGTCTTCATTACCGTCATCATAATCGTCATCATTGCCATTGTCTTCATTACCGTCATCATAATCGTCATCATTGCCATTGTCTTCATTACCGTCATCATAATCGTCATCATCGCCATTGTCTTCATTACCGTCATCATAATAGTCATCGCCATTGTCTTCATAACCGTCATCATAATCGTCATCATTGCATTGTCTTCATTACCGTCATCATAATCGTCATCATTGCCATTCTCTTCATTACCGTCATCATAATCGTCATCATTGCCATTGTCTTCATTACCGTCATCATAATCGTCATCGTCATTGTCTTCATTACCGTCATCATATCGTCATCATCGCATTGTCTTCATTACCGTCATCATAATCGTCATCATTGTCATTGTCTTCATTACCGTCATCATAATCGTCATCATTGTCATTGTCTTTATTACCGTCATCATAATCGTCATCATTGTCATTGTCTTCATTACCGTCATCATAATCGTCATCGTCATTGTCTTCATTACCGTCATCATAATCATCATCGCCATTGTCTTCATTACCGTCATCATAATCGTCATCATTGCCATTGTCTTCATTACCGTTATCATAATCGTCATCATCGCCATTGTTTTCATTACCGTCATCATAATCGTCATCATTGCCATTGTCTTTATTACCGTCATCATAATCGTCATCATTGCCATTGTCTTCATTACCGTCATCATAATCGTCATCATCGCCATTGTTTTCATTACCGTCATCATAATCGTCATCATTTGCCATTGTCTTCATTACCGTCATCATAATCGTCATCATTGCCATTGTCTTCATTACCGTCATCATAATCGTCATCGCCATTATGCTCGTCATTGTCTTCATTATCGCCATAATCATCGCCATTGTCGTCGGTCACTGTCTATTGCTCACTCTGGCTCGTCTCTGAGTGGACTCTCTCTCTGCTCTCCCTCTGCTCTGCGTGGCTTTCCTCCGGGCCCTTTGTACCCTCCTACCTCGGCCAGATCACGGCGCCGTGTGCCCGGCGCTCGGCCACACACGCTGCTACTGATGCTCCTGCTGTTATGGAGTGACTCGTGCAGCCAGCTATGGCTGCAATGTTTGGTCGTACATGTTATGTATATCGTTTATTGTTAAATTTGAATCACAGTTCCTGTTACATTGTTTTTATAGCTTTATTTTGGTATTTTTCTGATAACTTTAATCTAAATCGTATTATGGTTGTTATTGTTTAACTTGCATCCCACTGGGATTTTTGCACACAGTGTTGATATACTGTGCTTTTTCTGGAAAACTTTGCCGTTTTTTCCTGGATTTTTCTGTTGCGTGTCGTCACTTAAGATGTTTCTTGTTCATGTTTTTGTTTGTTGCGGTTGCACCCGAGTCAAGAGCTGCATGGCTCACAGGGCTATACCTAATACATGAAACTGAAAACTGAAAAGTCGGCACCAACACCGCCGCACGAGCTGATCTCACCACTCCATCTCCACCGTGGAGGTCTTCTCAGACGCGTTCTCTATTCCTTGGCTGCCACTCCGTTATTGTCCTTGACCACAGGCCACGTGACGTGTCCTGTCGAAGCCTTTTTGATGTGCTATGAAGGCCCGTTTCCTGAAACTTCTATTATGTTGAGAAATGTAATATCGCTTTTTTGTGGGTCTAGGGTTAGATGTGTGAGTGTATGGGTCTCTGTGTGAGGAGTCTGTGTCCGTTTAATCCATGGCTTTCTGTGTGAGTCTGTGTTTCTATGTGAGTCTATGTATCTGTGTAAGTCTATGGGTCTCTACTTCAGTCGATGGTTCTCTGTGTAAGTATATGGGTCTCTGGGAGTCGACGGTTCTGTGTAAGTATATGGGTCTCTATGTGAGTAGACAGTTCTGTGTAAGTCTATGGGTATCTATCCGAATCTACGTGTCTGTGTGTAAGTCTATGTGTCTCTACTTCAGTCGATGGTTCTCTGTGTAAGTCAATGGGTCTCTATGTGAGTCTATGGTGACCGGGCTGAGACCACCATCTCACTGCCGGTGTAATCACCGTCAGCGTCTAACACCCGCGTTGGAACCCAGGAGCTCAGCGGTGCCACTCTCCGCATCTCTGCCACCGCTCTGCTGCTTCTTCTCAACGTCATCGCTGTTGTTCACAGATCTCCTTGACGACGACATCACGAAGTCCGTCGCCTGCGCCAAGTTGATTCTCAAGCAGCAGGGACTGAAGGCCTGGTGCGTAGCCACGACGCACGCAGCAGCAGGACACGGCACGGCTCACCACGAATCGGCATCATCGTCATCGGGATCATCGTCATCTGCATGGGCAGCTTCGCCAGCATCATCCACATCGGCATCATCCTCGTCATCATCAGCGGAATCATCATTATCAGCGTCTTCATCATCGGCGTTATTAGCCAAATCATTGTCGACATCATTATCAGCGTCATCATCTGCACGATCAACAGCAGCGTCAAGGTGGCACGGTGGTTCACTTGTTACCATAAGACCACAAAATTTAAGTTCAATTCCCTGCCACGGCTAACATCAGTGACGAGTGATATCTGAACCAGTCCTCGCACTGACCAGGGTGGTGAAGTATGGTCAAAGAATTCCACATGACTCAATGCGATGTGAGGATGTCTTCGTGCAGCAGTGGATTGACAAAGGGCTGTACATGTATTAGTGTGTGCGTGCGAATAAACCGTGAGTTTGAGTTTTGTGTAGAGGCCGACCGAAACTGAATTTCTGGTTTCGGCCGAAACCGAAAGTCAACTGAAAGTAAAAAATTTACTTTCGTCCGAAACCGAAACTACGCCGAAAGAGGCCATTTTCCAACTTTTGGCGCCGAAACCGAAACCGGATGTCGGTCGGCCTCTAGTTGTGATACAACACTCGGGAGTCTCGGGAGATTCCCGCGATAAGAGACTTGCATCGCGTGTCAACGCCATTGCAAGGGGCACCCCAGTAGCAGCTGTCCCTGTGAGGCACCAGGTGGATTCAGCACCGGGCGCTCTGAGCGGGTATCGGTCTGTCAGTCGGGGGTGGTAGCTGCTGCAGTGGGATCTCAAAGGAGTCATTTGCGGTGCGATTTTTGTTTTAAATGTGGACCATGACACCAGCGCGCACTAACGCACTGCGAGTGAATTTGACGACGCTTCGTAGTATTGTCGGGGGTTAAACACACCGCAGTGTTAACCATGGTGGCCTCCCGGATTCGAAGCACGACTCTTTGCAACCAGCGGCTGGGCCACTACGCACAACGAACTGAACGAACGGACTAGGGGTGACTGAACGGACTGGCCGAGTGAACGAACTGACCCAGAGCGAGCGAGCGAACGAACGAGCGGGATGAACTAACGAACGAACGGCGGCTCCCTTCCGTTGCAGGTATGGCTGGAAGTCGAAGTGTCAGGACTTCGACGTGTCGGTGTACCTGCAGGGCTGTAAGTTCTAGACGTGACGCCGCAGGAGGAGGAGACGGGGGCTTTGGCCGGGGACGCCGCTCGCCCAACGTCGCTGCTGGGTTCATCTCGGCTCGCTCCGAGCTTGCTTTGAAACACAAACAGACCGAACAAAAACGGAAACATTGCATTGATCACGCCACGGGATATTGACTAAGCCGATCAGAATGATGTCATCCGACAATCTATAGCGCGGGAATCGGAATAGAAATGTTTAGTGGAAGGAATCCGATGAGCTGTGAAGCTCTTTGATCACAGATGTCCAGTCGAGCACGGGGTCAGAACAACAGCAATGCAAACACATAGGAGTGCACAGTATAAGAAAGTAAACAAATTATTGAGCAATATATACAAGAAAACTAAACTTTTTGAGGTAAGGCGTGTGCTCAGACCTATGGACGCGGTGGCGAGATGTTAACTACCTCGCCTGGCATACAGGAGTCGTAGGTTCGATCCCGACCTGACGCCTGCTGCTGTATATTTGCGCTCTCTCCGGAGGTGGCATGGATTTTTCTCACGCCTTTTAGAGTTTTTGGCTTCTATACATTTCCACATGATGATGACAAATAAGCCACTTCGTGGGCTATCATTTGTGATGGCCGGTCGCTTCTGAAAGAAAAAACAATTATTACCGAGTAAAGTAAAACAAAATGTGCTAATTACGTCGTCACCGCACTGCACTACATTGTGATCATTGGGGCATCGTCTATTATCGAATGGTAACACAACCATGTACACACACACACAGCCAGCCCTTGGGGTCTATACTACTTCACGCTTGTTAATGCAACCAGCACTAAGACCTGTTATGCACCCATGCACAAGCACTGTCCGGTCTGTATAATTACAAATTGTGTTTTTTATTTTACCGCTTGAAGAAGATAATTTCTAATTGCGTGCGTTCATTATGTCGCCGTAACTACCAATAAACCAATCGCATGTCGCTATGAGCAATGCCTTTTGGTCAGCCTCGTTCTCCTTCGTAACGAAAAGGGACCGCTGCACCATCGTGCACCGGAGTAGAGGACGCGACGCGTCGGTAGAGAGAGAGATGGCAGAGAGAGAGACAGAGCAATGACTTTTAAACAAATGCTACCTTCCAATTTCTCTGGAGCCACTTTCGACGCGTACGACAAAAAACAAAAGGCACAGCACCACGGTCATCGCGCACGCCACGGCGACGAGCGAGCGGTCAGATCCTAAACGTGAAGGTGCACGCCATCCTGGTGCAGAGGGCCTGTCCGGCCCCCACCGTTCAAGGAAGGCGCGCGCGTCCCTGGCGCAGGTGGAGTACGCGTGCTCCAGTCGGAGCCGCGCCTTGAGCAGGTCCTTCAGCATTGCCACCACTGAGCAGCCGTCCGCGTCACCCTGCAACTTTTTTTTGCGGGTTTTGTAAATTTCCATCTTGGCCTGAGCGCACGCAAAGTTCACGAGGTCGTGGTATTTATTCGCCAGGTAGGGCACCCCACAAACAAACCGATCTTGCAGAAGGGCACCCCCAGTTTGCGGGAGATGGACCCCACAACCCAACCATGAACACTCCAGGTATTGGTGTGCTGGATCTTCTCTCGCGCCGCAGAAGGCGCACAGGTCCGCGACCCCAGGGCGATCTTGCTCAGCCACACGGCCGAGGGCAGCGTCCAGTGTATCAGCCGCCACTGGAGGTCTCCACAGCGCTTGGCTATGGGGGACCTGTACTAGCGGCTCCACTGGGGGCGGCGTCAACCATGTGTAATAAAAGACTCCGTCAGGCACTGCTGGTCTCCGCTTGTCTTTTATTCAGGTTCTTCTCCGCACCCCACTGGCCTCTTCCACGGACCAGCATCGTCTCGCGCGCGCCCCGCGCACGCGCTTCCTCCTCAGCTCCTCCACTCATCCTCACACCCGCAGGTCCTGACAAGGGACCAGCATCTCCCCTCTCCCGCTCCGAACACCGCTGGCCGACGGTGTGCCGAAGCCCCATCAGCCACGTGGCTGATGGGCGCGGCACCCAACGTGGTCCCGCTTCTTCACTCCATCAACTGGCCCCGATCTCTTCCAGGATCCCCTCTGTAACCTCTCTCCCACGTGACCCTGACTCTTCCCTTCCGGATCGTGAGATCCGGCCTTCCCATACGCCCGCTGGCTCCACCTCCATTTACCTCGCTTGCCATTGGAGCAGAGGTGAACGGCGGCCCCTCTCACACGCCCCCACACCGGGCTCTGCCCCAATACCCCGGGTCGTGTGATTGGGCCAGCGTCCAGCAGCAACCCCATTTACGCTCGCATTACACATGGGAGGGAACACGTCCCTCCATTTCGTGTCCGGGAGAGCTGCCAATTCCTGGCAATGCAGCACATTGACGCAGCACTCGTACAGCGCCTTCTTAGGGCACTCCGGAAGGCCACGTCCCTGCAGTCCTCAAGCTTCAGCAGCCTCCCTGAGTCGCTGCGCCCAGAGGCTGGGCGCAGGAAAAGCGCAGCTTTAGCTGCAGCTCCCGCATCGCCACAAGCAGCGCCCACAGCAACTTTTCCCCGGCGAGCATAGAGCGGAGCCCCGCAGCGCCGCTGATCTCGGCCGCGGTCTTCCACTCGGGGCAACGGCCATGTCGCCAACCGTCCGCACCCCTGCCCAGGTGAAGCGAAGGGCCAGCGTCTTCTCTTCCCGGATTCCCTTGAAGCGGCCACTGAAAAACAGGGGTTCACCCATGAAGTGTTCGATCGCAGAGTGCGGGCTCGCCCTGCTCCACACGAGGCTCTGCCATGCGTCCAGGAGGCTACGCTGGTACTGCGCAGTCGACCAGGGCCAGGTCTAACAGGCTCCCCCGGCGTCCCTTAGCTGGGTGAGGGTCAGAGCCATCCAGGGCAGCTACCCTTGCCCGTACAGCAGCCGCCTCACAGTCTGCAGCCTGAAGGCCATCACCCTGGCGGAAACATCCACCAGGACCTGGCCGCCCTCACCCACCGGCATGCAGAGGGCCCCCGGCCTCAGCCAGTGTTTGCCATGCCACACAAAGCGGGTGAGTGAGTGAGTGGTTCGACCCCGCAAGAAGCCACTCTGGGGGCTGGAGAACCTTGGCGCTGTGCCACAGCACAGCAGCCGCCAGGTTGTTCATGACGAGCACTCGCCCCGCTGAAAGACATCAACGGGGCGAGGCGTGCCCAAGCCCTTAGTTTGGACTCAAAAAGATCCCTCAACTCAGTCCAGTTGGCCTGGGTGACTTGGGGTTTCCCGAGGTAAACCCCGAGATAGCCCACACCCTCGGCCTGCCAGACAACACCCCCAGGAGGAGCACAGAGCGCATGGCGCCCTGCGACCCCAACGACAGAGCCTCGCACTTGGGCCAGTTAACCTTGGCACCGGATGCCTCTTCATATGCCTGCACTGCCCCGCAGAGTGCAAACACATCCTGCGCGTCGTTGATCACGACGAACAAGTCGTCCGCGTATGCAGAGACTGTGACGACCGCAGCTTCGGGACTCGTAACCTTGTACCCCGACAACGAAAGTCTCAGTCGGCGCAGGAGCGGTTCGATGGACTGGGCATAGAGGAGCCCCGAGAGTGGGCATCCCTGCCTGACCCCCTTGGTCACGTGGAAGGAGCTGCTGAGCCGGTGGTTTATTTTTACCACTCTGGAGATACCCGTGTAGAGAAGCCGTACGTGCGATGTGAAGACACGTCCGAACCCACATGAGATGAGCAGCCTTCACAGATACACGTGGCCCACCCTGTCAAACACTTTCTCTTGGTCCACGAGGAGGAGGAGGCCCGAGTCTGCCCCACTCTTCCCACAAGCGAAATCACATCCCTGACCATGCCAATGTTGTCATAGATGCACCTGCCAGGGATGCAATACGCTTGCTCAGGTCGGACGATCTGATCGACCACCGTCTTGAGGCGGTTGACCAGCACCTTCGCGAATATCTTATAGTCGGCGCACAGGAGGGACACAGGCCGCCAGTTTTCAATTCGGCGCAAGTTCCCCTTCTTGGGCAGCAGGGTGATCACGGCCCTCCTGCAGCTCAGCGGGAGCTCTCCCTCCCGCAAGCTCTCCGTCAGCAACTCCAGCAGTCGGGGGCCGAGCTCGTCCCAGAAGGCCGCGTAGAACTCCAAAGCTGAAAGGCCGTCGATCCCTGGGCCTTGCCAGCTGCGAGCCCCCGATTGGCGGTATGGAGCTCCTCCAGGGTGACGGGGCTCTCCAACCGCTTGCTTTCCGAGTCCCTCGGGTAGGGCCCCCGTCGAGCAGGTCCTGGATCGCCTCGCCACGCACATCTCCGTCTTGTACAGGTTGGAGTAAAAAACCCTGGCAACCCTGGCAATTTGGTCCCCTTCGTGGCCATCACGCCCTCCGGGGTCTGCAGACTCGAAATGACGCTGTTGGCGTTGGACTTGTGCATCAATCGGAAAAAGAACGTGGAGGGGGAATCCATGTGTGTCAGGTGCTGCATCCGCTTGTGCACAAAGCAGCGGTATGCCTGCTGGTCCGTAACGGCTCTGAAGAGCCGTTGTTCTCCAGCAGCAGCCCACCATTGTCACCGTGCGCGTCCGTGAAGAGCCCCGCTCTGCTTCAAGGAGCAGCAGCTCACCCTGCAGGTGTCTTGCTGCGTCCTCCTGGCGGTGGCGTGCTGGCCCCGGAGCTGCAGACATAGAGCCCGGATCTGGGCCTTCACGTGTTCCCACCACCACCGGCCACAGTCGAAGCTGTCCCTGGTGGCCGCCCAGTGAGCCCAGCAGGCCCTAACGTTTCTTTGAAGGCCGTGTCCTCAAGCAGACACACATCAAGCCTCCAGTAGGCGCTGCGGCGCTCCGCCCTGGGGATCCGCAGCAGCACGGAGACCAGGCGGTGGTCAGAGAATCCTGACGGGACAATTCTGCTGTCACCGAGCAGGTTGGCACTTGTATTGTCGACATGAAGCCAATCGAGCCTGGCGAGGATAATGTTCCCCCAGAGCCAGAGCAACACCGCAAGTCTTGTCGCTGAGCCGGTTGGTGCAGCCGCCACGTGTCCAGCAGAACAAACGTCCGCACCACATCGGCCAACGCCCTCGCCGACTCTGGGTGAGGCTCGGCGCGTTGCGGTCGAGGGCCGGGTCGAGGGTGCAATTAAAATCACCTCCCACGACTGTGAGCACATCATCCGCGTCGTCCGCCTCCAGGGCATCCCGCAGCGCGCCCGAGAAGGAGATCTTGCATTCGCAGCTCTTGATCGGCGCATACAGACTCAAAACACGCAGTCTGGTGTCGTTGAAACGAAGTCTACCGAAATTAAACGACCATTCACAACCTCCTTAAAGATCACACCCTCGGGGCGAAGCCTGGCCAAACAAAATCGCGACTCTGGCCAGGTTTTTCTCACCGTGGCTGAATAAGGACCGGCCAGTAATGAGTGGCTGACGTCAGCCCTGCAGGCAGTGTCAAAGTACGTCTCCTGCAGCAGGGCCACGCAATGCTTTGGTCTCGAAGCTGACGGCACACGCGGTGCCACCTCTGTTCGCTGCGGGCGTTATTACAGTTCAAAGTAGCTACCTTGATTCCCGAAGCCATCACAAGGGTGTCGGAGTGACCGGAGGAATCATTTCGAAGGGTAGCGGCCTCCCTCTTCACCTTCTGTGCCAGCGCCTTCAGCCTAAGCATTGTCGTGGGCTGGCGCTATACTTTTGAGGTTCCCTGTAGACCATCTGCACGGCCTTCAAGAATCCCGGCACATCGGGGAAGCTGGTTTCGACACGGACTCCCCGCTTCCTACAGGTGGATCGGAGGAAGTTGAGGATCTCCTCCGGCAAAACTCCTGTTCCCGCAACCCCCAAAAAACTCAGCTCACTCACGCCGTCGTCGACCTCCGACCCCGACTGGTGGTCGTCGGAGTCTCGTGGGCGTCGGCGCTCGGCGCGGCTGCCACCCCTCATCACGCTGCACAGAGCCGAGGTCCACCTGGCTCGGAGCGCCTCTCGTCTGCGGGTCCGCGGCCGTCGCCCGTCGAGCGATGGGGCGGCGGGGTGGCCCCCCTCCAGTCGTGCTGGTGCGGCCGAGGCCGGGTCCGATGGTTGTTCCAGCGCCTCGGTCACGTGTTCCTTGTCTGCACTCACAGCAGTGCACTTATCGCTATGACTTCGCGTTCATGTGTCTGTGACTTTCCTATTGTCTCAACCGAGTTCCTTTGTCGGTATTTAGTAAACACCAGGAGGGAGACAACGGCGGCCGGGCGTGGTGTTGGCCACCTACCTCATCATAGCTGCTGCTACTCGCTAACATCAATTAACAAAAAACGACAAAAACATGTTTTGTGAATTTCTTTCTACTGTTGACAGGTGGTGTAATGGTGAGCGCACGACGCTGATGCACGTTCATCACGCCGTCGCCTACAGCCCTTAGCCTCCTCGNCCCCCTCGGGGGAGGGAAGGGTAGGCGCCCCCCACGGCGACAGCGTCGCGGGCTTCCGCATTCACGACATCTGATGCAGCGTCGAGCAATTTGCTGGGTGGAGCAGCGAGAAAGACTGGGTTTGATTCCGATACGGGTGCCTTTGCTGTGCGGAGTTTGGATGTTCTTCCACTCTGTTCTGCAGAGTGAGAGAGTGGAGTTTGTATGATCCCCTGTTCTACAGAATGAGTGAGTGGAGTTTGTGTGATCTCCCCCTGTTCTTCAAAGTAAGAGTGGAGTTTGTGTGATCTCCCCTGTTCTGTAGAGTGAGTGAGTGAGTGCGGTTTGTATGATCTTCCCTTGTTCTATAGAGTGAGAGTGGAGTTTGTATGATCTCCCCTGTTCTGTAGAGTGATTGAGTGAGTGCGGTTTGTATGATCTTCCCCTGTTCTACAGAGTGAGAGTGGAGTTTGTATGATCTCCTCCTGTTCTGTAGAGTGAGTGAGTGAGTGCGGTTTGTGTGATCTCCCTTGTTCTATAGAGTGAGTGAGTGGAGTTTGTGTGATCTCGTGGAATGGTTAGCGCACTACGCTGATGCACGTTCATCTATCCGCCGCCGACCGCCCTGAGCCTCCTCAGGGCGGTCGGGAACAGCGTCGCAAGTTTCCGCATTCAAGCGGCCGTCGGCGCCGCGCGACATCTGATGCAGCGTCGAGCAATTTGCTGGGTGGAGCAGCGAGAAAGACTGGGTTTGATTCCCGATACGGGTGCCTTTGCTGTGTGGAGTTTGGATGATCTTCCACTCTGTTCTGCAGAGTGAGTGAGTGGAGTTTGTATGACCTCCCCTGTTCTACAGAGTGAGTGAGTGGAGTTTGTGTGTTCTCCCCTGTTCTACAGAGTGAGTGAGTGGAGTTTGTGTGTTCTCCCCTGTTCTACAGAATGAGTGAGTGGAGTTTGTGTGACTCCCCTGTTCTACAGTGAGTGAGTGGAGTTTGTGTGACTTCCCCTGTTCTACAGAATGAGTGAGTGGAGTTTGTGTGTTCTCCCCTGTTCTAGTGAGTGGAGTTTGTGTGTTCTCCCCCTGTTCTAGTGAGTGGAGTTTGTGTGTTCTCCCCTGTTCTACAACGTGAGATTGGAGTTTGTGTGTTTCCTCCTGTTCTACAGAGAGAGTGGAGTTTGTGTGATCTCCCCTGTTCTTCAAAGTAAGAGTGGAGTTTGTGTGATCTCCCCTGTGCTACAGAGTGAGTGGAGTTTGTGCGATCTCCCCCTGTTCTTCAAAGTAAGAGTGGAGTTTGTGTGATCCCCCCTGTTCTACAGAGTGAGTGGAGTTTGTGTGATCTCCCCTGTTCTTCAAAGAGTGGAGTTTGTGTGATCTCCCCCTGTTCTACAGAGTGGAGTTTGTGTGATCTCCCCTGTTCTTCAAAGTAAGAGTGGAGTTTGTGTGATCTCCCCTGTTCTACAGAGTGAGAGTGGAGTTTGTACGATCTCCCCTGTTCTACAGAGTGAGTGAGTGGAATTTTTCTTCTTGGTTCTTTCGGTAAAGTCACGTAGAAGGGAAGTAATAAAATAATAAAAATAAAACATAATAAATAAAATAATTCTCACGACGTTTCGGCTACAACGCAAGCAGCCGTCTTCAGGTGAAGAATGAGACACTACCAAGCTAGGAGCTTATATATAAGCTGCGTTGGAGGTGAAGAGCGCCTTAACAAAAGAATGTGCATATGAAGAGGAATTTAGCATATTCATGGCAAATGCGTAGGAGGTGGGCGGGGGGTTTCAAAGTCATATTATGCCCATGCATTATGCAGGATCAGCAGCACTAAGGGGGGGGGGGGGTGCAGGGATTAGCAGTAACAAAGGAAAGGAATGTTAATGATATGTAGCTGCAGTTACTCAACAACCACGTAGAAAACTAAAGTATAAACTACATAAAAACTAAAGTATAACTGCATAGCACCATCAGTATACTTACTATACTCTACAATAAGCTGAGTTACTAACAGCAAGTAATACATTACAATTCTACGTCGTAAAAATTCTATAATATGACGACGTAGAATTGTAATGTATTACTTGCTGTTAGTAACTCAGCTTATTGAAGAGTATAGTAAGTATACTGATGGTGCTATGCAGTTTATACTTTAGTTTTTTATGTAGTTTATACTTTAGTTTTCTACGTGGTTGTTGAGTAACTGCAGCTACATATCATTAACATTCCTTTCCTTTGTTACTGCTAATCCCTGCACCCCCCCCCCCTTAGTGCTGCTGATCCTGCATAATGCATGGGCATAATATGACTTTGAAACCCCCCGCCCACCTCCTACGCATTTTCCATGAATATGCTAAATTCCTCTTCATATGCACATTCTTTTTGTTAAGGCGCTCTTCACCTCCAACGCAGCTTATATATAAGCTCCTAGCTTGGTAGTGTCTCATTCTTCACCTGAAGACGGCTGCTTGCGTTGTAGCCGAAACGTCGTGAGAATTATTTTCTTTTATTATGTTTTATTATTATTTTATTACTTCCCTTCTACGTGACTTTACCGAAAGAACCAAGAAGATGAATCCCTGCAGTCACGAAAGCTTTAAATCGAAATGAGTGGAGTTTGTATGATCTCCCTCTGTTCTACAGAGTGAGTGAGTGGAGTTTGTGTGATCTCCCCTGTTTTACAGAGTGAGTGACTGGAGTTTGTATGATCTCCCCTGTTCTACAGAGTGAGTGTAGTTTGTGTGATCTCCCCCTTGTTCTACAAAGTGAGTGAGTGGAGTTTGTATGATCTCCCCGTGTTCTACGGAGTGAGTGTAGTTTATGTGATTTCCCCCTTGTTATACAAAGTGAGTGAGTGGAGTTTGTATGATCTCCCCTGTTCTACCGAGTGAGTGGAGTTTGTGTGATCTCCCCCTGTTCTGCAAAGTGAGTGAGTGGAGTTTGTGTGATCTCCCCTGTTCTACAGAGTGAGTGAGTGGAGTTTGTGTGATCTCCCCCTGTCCTATACAGTGAGTGAGTGGAGTTTGTGCGTTCTCCCACTGTTCTACAAGTGAGTGAGTGGAGATTGTATGATCTCCCCTGTTTTACAGAGTGAGTGAGTGAAGTTTGTGTGATCTCCCCTGTTCTACAAAGTGAGAGTGGAGTTTGTATAATCTCCCCTGTTATACAGAGTGAGTGAGTGGAGTTTGTATGATCTCCCCTGTTCCACAGAGTGTGAGTGAGTGGAGTTTTATGATCTTCCCCTGTTCTACAGAGTGAGTGAGTGGAGTTTGTATGATCTCCCCCTGTTCTACAGAGTGAGTGAGTGGAGTTTGTGTGATCTCCTCCTGGTCAATAAAGTGGGTGAGTGGAGTTTGTATGATCTCCCCCTGTTCTACCGAGTGAGTGGAGTTTGTGTGATCTCCCCTGTTCTGCAAAGTGAGTGAGTGGAGTTTGTGTGATCTCCCCTGTTCTACAAAGTGAGTGAGTGGAGTTTGTATGATCTCCCTTCAACAGACTGAGTGAGTGGAGTTTGTATGATCTCCCTCTGTTCTACAGAGTGAGTGGAGTTTGTGTGATCTCCCTCTGTTCTTCAGAGTGAGTAAGTGAGTTTGTATGATCTCCCCTGTTCTATAGAGTGAGTGAGTGGAGTTTGTATGATATCCCCCTGTTCTACAGAGTGAGTGTAGTTTGTATGATCTCCCCTTGTTCTACAAAGTGAGTGACTGGAGTTTGTATGATCTCCCGTGTTCTACGGAGTGAGTGTAGTTTATGTGATCTCCCCTTGTTATACAAAGTGAGTGAGTGGAGTTTGTATGATCTCCCCTGTTCTACAGAGTGAGAGTGAGTGTAGTTTGTGTGATCTCCCCTGTTCTAACCAAGTGATAGTAGTGTCTGTTTCTTCTCCCCTGTTTTGCGGGGGAGTTCCCTCCCGTCGGTAACCCGCACACACCTTGTCGGCTATAGGCCAAGCGTGAAGCTTATCTCGCTTTAATCTTGAACTTAAAGCTTTCGTGATTGCAGGAATTCATATTGTTTGGGTCTTTCGGTAAAGTCACGTAGATAGGTTGAAAGAAATTAACAAAAAACTACAAAATATTTTTTGTGAATTTCTTTCAACCTGTTGACAAGTGGTGTAATTGTGAGCACACGACGCTGATGCACGTTCATCACGCCGTCGCCGACAGCCCTTAGCCTCCTCGCCCCCCCTCGGGGGAGGGAAGGGTAGGCGCCCCCACGGCGACAGCGTCGCGGGCTTCCGCATTCACGACATCTGATGCAGCGTCGATCAATTTGCTGGGTGGAGCAGCGAGAAAGACTGGGTTTGATTCCCGATACGGGTGCCTTTGCTGTGCGGAGTTTGGATGTTCTTCCACTCTGTTCTGCTCTCTACAGTACAGCCCGAGCTAACCTGAAGAGAGGCATCCGCAAGGCCAAAGCAGACTACAGGAGAGGATTGAGGAACGCCTGGACAGTCACGACAGCAGGCAGGTGTGGCAGGGAGTCCAGCACCTCACCAACTACAGGGCCAACCACGGAGCTGCTGATGGTGACAACGCTCTGGCAGAGGAATTGAACCTCTTCTTTGCCCGCTTTGAGGTGACACCACAAGGGACAGCATCACCAAACCTCACGGTCCCCAGCAGCTTAAACCTCACAGTGGAGGAGCATGAGGTGAGGCGCACGCTGCGGGCCGTCAACCCGAGGAAGGCTGCGGGACCTGATGGCGTCCCGGGACGTGTGCTGAGGGACTGTGCTGACGAGCTGGCTGGAGTCTTCACAAGGATTTTCAACCTGTCTCTGGAACAGTCACCGTACCAACCTGCCTAAAGTCCTCCACCATAGTCCGCTGCCCAAAAAACCCACATTTGCAGCTACAACGACTACCGGCCAGTAGCACTCACGCCAGTGGTGATGAAGTGCTTTGAAAAACTGGTCCGGAGTCACATCATAGGAAGCTTGCCCGAAACCTTGACCCCACCAGTTTGCCTACAGAGCGAACCGATCCACGGAGGACGCCGTGGCCACAGCACTACATGCTGCACTGTCACACCTCGAGCAGCAGGGGAGCTATGTGCGGATGCTCTTCGTGGATTACAGTTCCGCGTTCAACACCATCCTCCCACACAAACTGGTGGAAAAACTGGGCGACCTGGGGATTCCACATTCCACCTGCATGTGGATATATAGTTTCCTCTCGGGCCGCAGACAGAGGGTAGAATGGGCCGTCATACATCCACAGCCCTGAGCCTCAGTACCGGCTCCCCCAGGGCTGTGTACTGAGCCCCCTGCTCTACTCCCTCTACACACATGACTGTGCCGCCGTCCACCATAGCAACACCATTGTGAAGTTTGCCGATGACACCACAGTGGTGGGCTCATCTCTGGGGGGATGAGTCTGCCTACAGGGACGAGGTGGAGCGGCTGACAGCATACTGCAGGGCACAACCTGCTCCTTAACACCGCAAAGACCAAGGAGCTCATAATAGACTACAGGAGAAAGAAAACGGACACTCCACCACTAATCATCAGCGGGGACTGTGTGGAGAGGGTGGCAGACTTCTGCTTCCTGGGAGTCCACATTGGGGAGGGCCTGACCTGGAGCGCCAACAGCACTGAGCTTCTGAAAAAGGCCCAGCAGAGACTTTACTTCCTGAGAATTCTCAGGAATAATAACATCACACAGAAACTGCTGGTGTCCTTCTACCGAGCCTCCATCGAGAGCATTCTTACATACTGCATCTGTGTATGGTACACCAGCTGCACAGTGGCTCAGAGGAAAGCGCTCCAGAGGGTCATCAACACAGCCCAAAAGATCGCCGGCTGCCATCTCCCCACACTGGACGAACTACACAGTTCACGTTGCATCAAAAAAGCACAGAACATTATAAAGGACTCTTCTCACCCTGGACACTCACTGTTTGAGCTGTTGCCATCAGGCAGACGATTCAGATCAGTCAAAACAAGGACAAACAGATTCAAACAGAGCTTTTATCTACAGCGATCACCACACTCAATAATGCTAATTATTATTAAGTAATAGCGTTTACAATTGACTGTGAAATAGAGATGTGCAATGACAAAATGTAACCTTATGTGGGTATGTGGGTATACTTGGGCTGTTTTTATATATAGTATAAATTGATTATCTTTCATTTAATTTATTTTTATTTCTTGTTTTATTTAATTTAAATTTATGAATGAGGCCCTGACTGGTGAGCATTTTAAATTTCGTTGTACTGGTGACAATGACAATAAACGATCTATCTTATCATCTAAAGAGTGGAGAGAGAAAGTGGAGTTTTATGATCTTCCCCTGTTCTGCAGAGTGAGTGAGTGGAGTTTGTATGATCTCCCCTGTTCTACAAAGTGAGTGAGTGGAATTTGTATGATCTCCGCCTGTTTTACAAAGTGAGAGTGGAGTTTGTATGATCTCCCCTGTTCTACAGAGTGAGTGAGTGTAGTTTGTATGATCTCCCCCTGTTCTACAGAGTGAGTGAGTGGAGTTTGTATGATCTCCCCTGTTCTACAGAGTGAGTGAGTGGAGTTTTTATGATCTCCCCTGTTCTGCAGAGTGAATGAGTGGAGTTTGTATGATCTGGCCCTGTTCTACAAAGTGAGTGAGTGGCGTTTGTGTGTTCTCCCTTGTTCTACAAAGTGAGTGAGTGGAGTTTGTATGATCTCCCCCTGTTCTACACAGTGAGAGTGGAGTTTGTGTGTTTCCCCTGTTCTACAAAGTGAGTGAGTGGAGTTTGTATGATCTCCCCCTGTTTCCAGAGTGAGTGAGTGGAGTTTGTGTGATCTCCCCTGTTCTACAGAGTGAGAGTGGAGTTTGTATGATATCCCCTGTTCTACAAAGTGAGAGTGGAGTTTGAATGATCTCCCCTGTTCTACAGAGTGAGTGAGTGGAGTTTGTATGATCTCCCCTGTTCTACAAAGTGAGAGTGGAGTTTGTATGATCTCCCCTGTTCTACAGAGTGAGAGTGGAGTTTGTATGATCTCCCCTGTTCTACAGAGTGAGTGAGTGAGTTGAGTTTGTATGATCGCTCCCTGTTCTACAGACTGAGTGAGTGGAGTTTGTATGATCTTCCCCTGTTCTACAGAGTGAGAGTGGAGTTTGTATGATCTTCCCCTGTTCTACAGAGTGAGAGTGGAGTTTGTATGATCTCCCCTGTTCTACAGAGTGAGTGGAGTTTGTGTGATCTCCTCCTGGTCTATAAAGTGTGAGTGGAGTTTGTATGATCTCCCCTGTTCTGCAAAGTGAGAGTGGAGTTTGTGTGATCTCCCCTGTTCTACAAAGTGAGAGTGGAGTTTGTGTGATCTCCCCTGTTCTAAAGAGTGAGTGGAGTTTGTGTGATCTCCCCTGTTCTACAAAGTGAGTGAGTGGAATTTGTATGATCTCCGCCTGTTTTACAAAGTGAGAGTGGAGTTTGTATGATCTCCCCTGTTCTACAGAGTGAGTGAGTGGAGTTTGTATGATCTCCCCCTGTTCTACAGAGTGAGTGAGTGGAGGTTGTATGATCTCCACTTGTTCTACANAGTGAGTGAGTGGAGTTTGTATGATCTCCCCCTGTTCTGCAGAGTGAGTGAGTGGAGTTTGTATGATCTGGCCCTGTTCTACAAAGTGAGTGAGTGGCGTTTGTGTGTTCTCCCCTGTTCTACAAAGTGAGTGAGTGGAGTTTGTATGATCTCCCCTGTTCTACAGAGTGAGTGAGTGGAGTTTGTGTGATCTCCCCCTGTCCTACACAGTGAGTGAGTGGAGTTTGTGTGTTTCCCCCTGTTCTACAAAGTGAGTGAGTGGAGTTTGTATGATCTCCCCTGTTTCCAGAGTGAGTGAGTGGAGTTTGTGTGATCTCCCCTGTTCTACAGTGTGAGAGTGGAGTTTGTATGATATCCCCTGTTCTACAAAGTGAGAGTGGAGTTTGAATGATCTCCCCTGTTCTACAGAGTGAGTGAGTAGAGTTTGTGTGATCTCCCCTGTCCTACACAGTGAGTGAGTGAGTTTGTGTGTTCTCCCCTGTTCTACAAGTGAGAGTGGAGTTTGTGTGTTCTCCCCTGTTCTACAAGTGAGAGTGGAGTTTGTATGATCCCCTGTTCTACAGAGTGAGAGTGGAGTTTGTGATCTCCCCTGTTCTACAGAGTGAGAGTGGAGTTTGTATGATCGCTCCCTGTTCTACAGACTGAGTGAGTGGAGTTTGTATGATCTTCCCCTGTTCTACAGAGTGAGTGGTGGAGTTTGTATGATCTCCCCTGTTCTACAGAGTGAGAGTGGAGTTTGTATGATCTCCCCTGTTCTACAGAGTGAGTGAGTGGAGTTTGTGATCTCCTCCTGGTCTATAAGTGGGTGAGTGGAGTTTGTATGATCCCCCCTGTTCTGCAAAGTGAGTGAGTGGAGTTTGTGTGATTTCCCCCTGTTCTACAAAGTGAGTGAGTGGAGTTTGTGTGATCTCCCCCTGTTTGCAAAGTGAGNGGTGGAGTTTGTGTGATCTCCCCTGTTCTACAAAGTGAGTGAGTGGAGTTTGTGTGATCTCCCCTGTTCTACAAAGTGAGTGAGGGTGATTGTATGATCTCCCCCTGTTCTACAGACTGAGGAGTGGAGTTTGTGTGATCTCCCACTTCTACAGACTGAGTGGTGGAGTTTGTATGATCTCCTCTGTTCTACAGAGTGAGTGGAGTTTGTGTGATCTCCCTCGTTCTTCAGAGTGAGTGAGGAGTTTGTATGATCTCCCCTGTTCCACGAGTGAGTGAGTGGAGTTTGTATGATCTCCCCCTGTTCTACAGAGTGAGTGTAGTTTGTGTGATCTCCCCTTGTTCTACAAAGTGAGTGAGTGGAGTTTGTATGATCTCCCCTGTTCTACAGAGTGAGTGTAGTTTGTGTGATCTCCCCCTTGTTCTACAAAGTGAGTGACTGGAGTTTGTATGATCTCCCGTGTTCTACGGAGTGAGTGTAGTTTATGTGATCTCCCCCTTGTTATACAAAGTGAGTGAGTGGAGTTTGTATGATCTCCCCTGTTCTACAGAGTGAGAGTGAGTGTAGTTTGTGTGATCTTCCCCTGTTCAACCAAGTGATAGTAGTGTTTGTTTCTTCTCCCCTGTTTTGCGGGGAGTTCCCTCCCGTCGGTAACCGCACACACCTTGTCGGCTATNGGCCAAGCGTGAACGTATCTCGCTTTAATCTTNAACTTAAAGCTTCGTGATTGCAGGAATTCATATTGTTTGGGTCTTTCGGTAAAGTCACGTAGATAGGTTGAAAGAAATTAACAAAAAACTACAAAAATATTTTTGTGCATTTCTTTAACCTGTTGACAAGTGGTGTAATTGTGAGCACACGACGCTGATGCACGTTCATCACGCCGTCGCAAGTTTCNTCGCCCTCAANGTAGGCGCCCCCACGGCCGTCGGTTCCGCCATTACGACATCTGATGCAGCGTCGAGCAATTTGCTGGGTGGAGCAGCGAGAAAGACTGGGTTTGATTCCCGATACGGTGCCTTTGCTGTGCGGAGTTTGGATTTCTCCCCTGTTCTGCAGAGTGAGAGTGGAGTTTGTATGATCTTCCCTGTTCTACAGAGTGACGTGAGTGGAGTTTGTATGATCTCCCCTGTTCTACAAAGTGAGTGAGTGGAATTTGTATGATCTCCGCATGTTTTACAAAGTGAGAGTGGAGTTTGTATGATCTCCCCTGTTCTACAGAGTGAGTGAGTGTAGTTTGTATGATCTCCCCCTGTTCTACAGAGTGAGAGTGGAGTTTGTATGATCTCCCCCTGTTCTACAGAGTGAGAGTGGAGGTTGTATGATCTCCCTGTTCTACAGAGTGAGAGTGGAGTTTTATGATCTCCCCCTGTTCTGCAGAGTGATGTGAGTGGAGTTTGTATGATCTGGCCCTGTTCTAAAGAGTGAGTGGCGTTTGTGTGTTCTCCCTTGTTCTACAAGTGAGAGTGGAGTTCGTATGATCTCCCCTGTTCTACAGAGTGAGAGTGGAGTTTGTGTGATCTCCCCTGTCCTACACAGTGAGAGTGGAGTTGTGTGTTTCCCCTGTTCTAAAGAGTGAGTGGAGTTTGTATGATCTCCCCTGTTTCCAGAGTGAGAGTGGAGTTTGTGTGATCTCCCCTGTTTTACAGAGTGAGAGTGGAGTTTGTATGATATCCCCTGTTCTACAAAGTGAGAGTGGAGTTTGAATGATCTCCCCTGTTCTACAGAGTGAGTNAGGGGAGTTTGTATGATCTCCCCTGTTCTACAGAGTGAGTGAGTGGAGTTTGTGTGATCTCCCCTGTCCTACACAGTGAGAGTGGAGTTTGTGTGTTCTCCCCTGTTTAAAGAGAGTGGAGTTTGTGATCTCCCCTGTTCTACAGAGTGAGTGAGTGGAGTGTGTGTGATCTCCCCTGTTCTACAAAGTGAGTGGAGTTTGTATGATCTCCCCTGTTCTACAGAGTGAGTGGAGTTTGTATGATCTCCCCTGTTCTACAAAGTGAGTGAGTGGAGTTTGTATGATCGCTCCCTGTTCTACAGACTGAGTGAGTGGAGTTTGTGATCTCCCCTGTTCTACAGAGTGAGAGTGGAGTTTGTATGATCTCCCCTGTTCTGCAAAGTGAGAGTGGAGTTTGTGTGATCTCCCGTTCTACAAAGAGTGGAGTTTGTGTGATCTCCCCTGTTCTGCAAAGTGAGAGTGGAGTTTGTGTGATCTCCCCTGTTCTACAAAGTGAGTGAGTGGAGTTTGTGTGATCTCCCCTGTTCTACAAAGTGAGTGAGGGGGATTGTATGATCTCCCCTGTTCTACAGACAGAGTGAGTGGAGTTTGTATGATCTCCCACTTCTACAGACTGAGTGAGTGGAGTTTGTATGATCTCCTCTGTTCTACAGAGTGAGTGGAGTTTGTGTGATCTCCCTCTGTTCTTCAGAGTGAGTGAGTGAGTTTGTATGATCTCCCCTGTTCCACAGAGTGAGTGAGTGGAGTTTGTATGATCTCCCCTGTTCTACAGAGTGAGTGTAGTTTGTGTGATCTCCCCCTTGTTCTACAAAGTGAGTGAGTGGAGTTTGTATGATCTCCCCTGTTCTACAGAGTGAGTGTAGTTTGTGTGATCTCCCCTTATTCTACAAAGTGAGTGAGTGAAGTTTGTATGATCTCCCCTGTTCTACAGAGTGAGTGTAGTTTGTGTGATCTCCCCCTTGTTATACAAGTGAGTGAGTGGAGTTTGTATGATCTCCCCTGTTCAACAGAGTGAGAGTGAGTGTAGTTTGTGTGATCTCCCCTGTTCTAACCAAGTGATAGTAGTGTTTGTTTATGCTCCGCCTGTTTTGCGGGGGAGTTCCCTCCCGTCGGTAACCCGCACAAACCTTGTCGGCTATAGGCCAAGCGTGAAGCTTATCTCGCTTTAATCTTGAACTTAAAGCTTTCGTGATTGCAGGAATTCACATAATTTGGGTCTTTCGGTAAAGTCACGTAGATAGGTTGAAAGAAATTAACAAAAACAACAAAAATANTTTTTTGAATTTCTATCAACCTGTTGACAGTGGTGTAATTGTGAGCGCACTACGCTGATGCACGTTCATCACGCCGTCGCCGACAGCCCTTAGCCTCCTCGCCCCCCTCGGGGGAGGGAAGGTAGGCGNCCCCCACGGCGACAGCGTCGCGGGCTTCCGCATTCACGACATCTGATGCAGCGTCGAGCAATTTGCTGGTGGAGCAGCGAGAAAGACTGGGTTTGATTCCCGATACGGGTGCCTTTGCTGTGCGGAGTTTGGATTTTCTTCCACTCTGTTCTGCAGAGTGAGAGAGAGAACTCAGTGGAGTTTGTATGATCTTCCCTGTTCTACAGAGTGAGAGTGGAGTTTGTATGATCTCCCCCTGTTCTAAAGAGTGAGTGGAATTTGTATGATCTCCCATGTTTTACAAAGTGAGAGTGGAGTTTGTATGATCTCCCCTGTTCTACAGAGTGAGTGGAGTTTGTATGATCTCCCCTGTTCTACAGAGTGAGTGAGTGGAGTTTGTATGATCTCCCCTGTTCTACAGAGTGAGTGAGTGGAGGTTGTATGATCTCCCCTTGTTCTACAGAGTGAGAGTGGAGTTTTTATGATCTCCCCTGTTCTGCAGAGTGAGTGAGTGGAGTTTGTATGATCTGGCCCTGTTCTACAAAGTGAGTGAGTGGCGTTTGTGTGTTCTCCCCTTGTTCTACAAAGTGAGTGAGTGGAGTTCGTATGATCTCCCCTGTTCTACAGAGTGAGTGAGTGGAGTTTGTGTGATCTCCCCTGTCCTACACAGTGAGTGAGTGGAGTTTGTGTGTTTCCCCCTGTTCTACAAAGTGAGTGAGTGGAGTTTGTATGATCTCCCCTGTTTCCAGAGTGAGTGAGTGGAGTTTGTGATCTCCCCTGTTTTACAGAGTGAGAGTGGAGTTTGTATGATATCCCCCTGTTCTACAAAGTGAGAGTGGAGTTTGAATGATCTCCCCTGTTCTACAGAGTGAGTGAGGGAGTTTGTATGATCTCCCCTGTTCTACAGAGTGAGTGAGTGGAGTTTGTGTGATCTCCCCTGTCCTACACAGTGAGTGAGTGGAGTTTGTGTGTTCTCCCCTGTTCTACAAGTGAGAGTGGAGTTTGTGATCTCCCCTGTTCTACAGAGTGAGTGAGTGGAGTGTGTGTGATCTCCCCTGTTCTACAAGTGAGAGTGGAGTTTGTATGATCTCCCCTGTTCTACANAGTGAGAGTGGAGNTTGTATGATCTCCCCTGTTCTACAAGTGAGTGAGTGAGGGAGTTTGTATGATCGCTCCCTGTTCTACAGACTGAGTGAGTGGAGTTTGTATGATCTTCCCTGTTCTACAGAGTGAGTGAGTGGAGTTGTATGATCTCCCCTGTTCTGCAAAGTGAGTGAGTGGAGTTTGTGTGATCTCCCCCTGTTCTACAAAGTGAGTGAGTGGAGTTTGTGTGATCTCCCCTGTTCTACAAAGTGAGAGGGGGATTGTATGATCTCCCCTGTTCTACAGACAGAGTGAGTGGAGTTTGTATGATCTCCCACTTCTACAGACTGAGTGAGTGGAGTTTGTATGATCTCCCCTGTTCTACAGAGTGAGTGGAGTTTGTGTGATCTCCCCTGTTCTCAGAGTGAGTGAGTGAGTTTGTATGATCTCCCCCTGTTCCACAGAGTGAGTGGAGTTTGTATGATCTCCCCTGTTCTACAGAGTGAGTGTAGTTTGTGTGATCTCCCCTGTTCTACAAAGTGAGTGAGTGGAGTTTGTATGATCTCCCCTGTTCTACAGAGTGAGTGTAGTTTGTGTGATCTCCCCTTTCTACAAAGTGAGTGAGTGGAGTTTGTATGATCTCCCCTGTTCTACAGAGTGAGTGTAGTTTGTGTGATCTCCCCTTGTTATACAAAGTGAGTGAGTGAGTTTGTATGATCTCCCCTGTTCAACAGAGTGAGTGAGTGTAGTTTGTGTGATCTCCCCCTGTTCTACCAAGTGATAGTAGTGTTTGTTATCTCCCCTGTTTTGCAGGGGGAGTCCCTCCGTCGGTACGCACAACCTTGTGCTATAGGCCAAGCGTGAAGCTTATCTCGCTTTAATCTTGAACAAAGTTCGTGATTGGAATTCACATAATTTGGGTCTTTCGGTAAAGTCAGTAGTAGGTTGAAAGAAATTAACNAAAAACAACAAAAATATTTTTTTGAATTTCTATCAACCTGTTGACAGTGGTGTAATTGTGAGCACACGACGCTGATGCACGTTCTCACGCCGTGACAGNCCTTAGCCTCCTCGCCCCCCTCGGGGGAGGGAAGGGTAGGCGNCCCCCACGGCGACAGCGTCGCCCGCATTCACGAATCTTGCAGCGTCGAGCAATTTGCTGGGTGGAGCAGCAAAGACTGGGTTTGATTCCCGATACGGGTGCCTTTGCTGTGCGGAGTTTGGANTTCTTCCACTCTTTCTGCAGAGTGAAGAGAGAACTCAGTGGAGTTTGTATGATCTTCCCTGTTCTACAAGTGAGAGTGGAGTTTGTTGTCTCCCCTGTTCTACAAAGTGGTGAGTGGAATTTGTATGATCTCCGCATGTTTTACAAAGTGANAGTGGATGTATGATCTNCCCGTCTACGAGTGTAGTTTGTATGATCTCCCCCTCTCGAGTGAGTGAAGTGTATGCTCCCCTGTTCTACGAGTGAGTGAGTGGAGGTTGTATGATTCCCCTTGTTCTACAGAGTGAGTGAGTGGAGTTTTTTGCTCCCCTGTTCTGCAGAGTGAGTGAGTGGGTTTGTATGATCTGGCCCTGTTCTNCAAAGTGAGGANTGGCGTTTGTGTGTTCTCCCCTTGTTCTACAAAGTGAGTGAGTGGAGTTCGTATGATCTCCCCTGTTCTACAGAGTGAGTGAGTGGAGTTTGTGTGATCTCCCCCTGTCCTACACAGTGAGTGAGTGGAGTTTGTGTGTTTCCCCTGTTCTACAAAGTGAGTGAGTGGAGTTTGTATGATCTCCCCTGTTTCCAGAGTGAGTGAGTGGAGTTTGTGTGATCTCCCCTGTTTTACAGAGTGAGAGTGGAGTTTGTATGATATCCCCTGTTCTACAAAGTGAGAGTGGAGTTTGAATGATCTCCCCTGTTCTACAGAGTGAGTGAGGGAGTTTGTATGATCTCCCCTGTTCTACAGAGTGAGTGAGTGGAGTTTGTGTGATCTCCCCTGTCTACACAGTGAGTGAGTGGAGTTTGTGTGTTCTCCCCTGTTCTACAAAGTGAGAGTGGAGTTTGTATGATCTCCCCTGTTCTACAGAGTGAGTGAGTGGAGTGTGTGTGATCTCCCCTGTTCTACAAAGTGAGAGTGGAGTTTGTATGATCTCCCCTGTTCTACAGAGTGAGTGGAGTTTGTATGATCTCCCCTGTTCTACAGAGTGAGTGAGTGGAGTTTGTATGATCGCTCCCTGTTCTACAGACTGAGTGAGTGGAGTTTGTATGATCTTCCCTGTTCTACAGAGTGAGTGAGTGGAGTTTGTATGATCTCCCCTGTTCTGCAAGTGAGTGAGTGGAGTTTGTGTGATCTCCCCTGTTCTACAAAGAGTGGAGTTTGTGTGATCTCCCCCTGTTCTGCAAAGAGTGGAGTTTGTGTGATCTCCCCTGTTCTACAAAGTGAGTGAGTGGAGTTTGTGTGATCTCCCCTGTTCTACAAAGTGAGTGAGGGGGATTGTATGATCTCCCCTGTTCTACAGACAGAGTGAGTGGAGTTTGTATGATCTCCCACTTCTACAGACTGAGTGAGTGGAGTTTGTATGATCTCCCTCTGTTCTACAGAGTGAGTGGAGTTTGTGTGATCTCCCTCTGTTCTTCAGAGTGAGTGAGTGAGTTTGTATGATCTCCCCCTGTTCCACAGAGTGAGTGAGTGGAGTTTGTATGATCTCCCCTGTTCTACAGAGTGAGTGTAGTTTGTGTGATCTCCCCTTGTTCTACAAAGTGAGTGAGTGGAGTTTGTATGATCTCCCCTGTTCTACAGAGTGAGTGTAGTTTGTGTGATCTCCCCTTATTCTACAAAGTGAGTGAGTGAAGTTTGTATGATCTCCCCTGTTCTACAGAGTGAGTGTAGTTTGTGTGATCTCCCCCTTGTTATACAAAGTGAGTGAGTGGAGTTTGTATGATCTCCCCTGTTCAACAGAGTAAGAGTGAGTGTAGTTTGTGTGATCTCCCCCTGTTCTAACCAAGTGATAGTAGTGTTTGTTTATGCTCCCCTGTTTTGCNGGGGAGTTCCCTCCGTCGGTAACCCGCACAAACCTTGTCGGCTATAGGCCAAGCGTGAAGCTTATCTCGCTTTAATCTTGAACTTAAAGCTTTCGTGATTGCAGGAATTCACATAATTTGGGTCTTTCGGTAAAGTCACGTAGATAGGTTGAAAGAAATTAACAAAAAACAACAAAAATATTTTTTGAATTTCTATCAACCTGTTGACAGGTGGTGTAATTGTGAGCACACGACGCTGATGCACGTTCATCACGCCGTCGCCGACAGCCCTTAGCCTCCTCGCCCCCCTCGGGGGAGGAAGGGTAGGCGCCCCCACGGCGACAGCGTCGCGGGCTTCCGCATTCACGACATCTGATTCAGCGTCGAGCAATTTGCTGGGTGGAGCAGCGAGAAAGACTGGGTTTGATTCCCGATACGGGTGCCTTTGCTGTGCGGAGTTTGGATGTTCTTCCACTCTGTTCTGCAGAGTGAGAGAGAGAACTCAGTGGAGTTTGTATGATCTTCCCTGTTCTACAAAGTGAGAGTGGAGTTTGTGTGTTCTCCCCATGTTCTAAAGAGTGAGTGGAATTTGAATGATCTCCCCTGTTCTACAGAGTGAGTGAGTGAAGTTTGTGTGATCTCCCCTTGTTCTACAGAGTGAGTGGAGTTTGTGTGATCTCCCCCTGTCCTACACAGTGAGTGAGTGGAGTTTGTGTGATCTCCCCTTGTTCTACAGAGTGAGTGAGTGGTGTTTTTGTGATCTCCCCTGTTCTACAAAGTGAGAGTGGAGTTTGTATGATCTCCGCCTGTTCTACAGAGTGAGTGAGTGGAGTTTGTATGATCTCCGCCTGTTCTACAAAGTGAGTGAATGGAGTTTGTTTCTTCTCCCCCTGTTTTGCGGGGGAGTTCTCTCCGTCGGTAACCCCACACACCGTTTCGGCTATCGGCCAAGCGTGAAGCTTATCTCGCTTGAATCTTGACTTAAAGCTTTCGTGAGTGCAGGAATACATATTATTTGGGTCTTTCGGTAAAGTCACATAGATAGGTTGAAAGAAATTTCCCAAAAACTTTTTTTGTATGATTTTGTTAATTTATTTCAACCTATCTACGTGACTTTACCGCCTGTAACATGCGCAATGCGTTAATCACTGCGCCACCATTCCCATTATGTACTGTGAGACAAAAATCCACCGTATTACGTCAACAGAATTTTGGGGCAAGTGATGTTGACCAACTATGGGCGACGACTTGGCAGCCGAAGGGCGGGTGGCCACCACCGCGCTCGCCCGCCTTTGTCTCCCAGTGGCGATGTTTTACGCATCGCACCAGGTACTCGTTTCAGACTGAGTCGTCTAGGGGAGGCCACGGGGCCGATTTGAGATAATCATCACTGGGTTGGTGGCCGTGAGCTAGAAACCTGAACTCGGGTCGCCAGGGTTCGTAGCGCATGCAGCGCTAACCACTGCACCACCGCTCGTCCCCACGCCACACGCAAGCCACGACTTGTCGGCGAGCAGTTGCGGGGTGTGAGCGGTGGTGGTGGGGGCTATAAAAGCCGGGTGCGGGCTGAGCAACGAGAGGCAGAACGAGAGCGGGAGCGCCGTGGTGGAGAAAACAAAAAATCTCTCGCGATGTCGTTTCGCTCGTTCGCGATGTTCGTGCTGGCGGCGTCTCTCTGCGTCGTCCCCTGCACGCGTGCCAAAGTGTTCGAACCATGCGAGCTCGCGAAGGCCCTGCGCGACATGGGAGTGGATACAGCCCGCCTGGGCGACTGTGAGAGCTTCACCCACACACCTCCACTACCAACATTCCGAGCCAGAGACGGCGTTGATCGAGGATCTGGGGTTGTTTTGTGGTGGTTGATTTGTTTTGTTGTTGCTGTTCTGGTGGTCCCATCAAAATCCCAGGTTTTTTTTTGTTCAATCCGCCACAGTGTTCTCTTTGTTTTCGGCCTTACTTTTGCACGTCCGTCGGGCAGTTGCATTCGTTTGTTGAGACGGTAATGTGTGGGACGGTAATCGACTGCGATGGTAATTGAAGGGCCACAATGCAGTATTCCAGCACCATTGAATAATATGCCTTTTCAATGTAAACGTGTTGATTATTTAGCAGTAAATACGTTATGATCATTGAAGGCTTGCCAGTAGCCACTATTCGTGGAACTATTCACGGGCCAATTTATAAACTAAACTATATTAATTTTAAGCGAAGGTGACTGAGATTTGTACTCTTTTTCAGAAGCGATCTGCCCAAGATGATAGTTGAACGAAGTGGCTTATTGTGTGTACATTTGTGGCAGCGAAATACTCTAAACACGTGATGTTGATTCTAAACGTGGAGGGGAAACCCGAAGGACCCCGGAGAAAACTCCTCTCGACAACGAGACACGCAAACTCCACATATACAGGCGTCACCCAGCCACTCACCCACCACTCGCTCACCCACCCACCGCTCACCCACCCACCCACCCACTCGCTCACCCACCCACTCGCTCACCACGGGTGAGTTAGAGAGATACTCTCACGGCCAGATTTCGCAGCGAACCAGATCAGAGATCAGGCGGTCGCCCGCAGTCCGTGCGTGACACGGGCAGCGGGTCTCTCCCACGCGCTGTGTGGAAGCTCACCCCTGGGGAGGATGTTATGGTTCAGTCGCTGGCCGCGGTGTGGTGAGCGGTGGTGTGGCGGTTAGCGCTATGCTACGCTGCGAAACTGACGACCCGAGTTCGATTCCCGCTCACGGCCAACACCGGTGGTTATGTGAATCGATCCTGGCTCTCCTAGGTCGGCTCAACCTCAAATGAGTACCTGGCGGTGTTTAAACATCGCCACTGCGGAGACAAAGGCGGTCGGGCGTGGTGCTGGCCACCCACCCCTTGTGTGCCACGGTGCCGCCTTGGAAGGCTCTGCTGCTCGCTAAAGGCTATGCGTGGCGGGGGTGATGTTTGTTTTGGTGCCCAGGGGTGTGTTTGGCTGAGGCCGAGAGCAGCTGGAACACAAAAAAACACACGTCAACTCCAACCGCTCCACCGACTACGGCATCTTCCAGATCAACAGCAACTGGTGGTGCGACAACGGCACCAAGGGGCACAACATATGCCAAGTCAAGTGCTCCGGTGACGTCCTCCTGCAGTCGTCGTCATCGCCATTGTCTTCATTACCGTCATCATAATCGTCATCATTGCCATTGTCTTCATTACCGTCATCATAATCGTCATCGCCATTGTCTTCATTACCGTCATCATAATCGTCATCGCCATTGTCCATTGTCATCATAATCGTCATCGCCATTATACTCGTCATTGTCTTCATTACAATGGTCAACAGACTTTTTCTGGCATAAGGTATTCCAACGGGTTTAAGGTAATTTTGGGGTGCTGATTCCAAATCTGGCATCAGTTTTTGTCTATCACATCTACATAAAATCATATTATAAACACACTATCCTAAAAATACAGCACCATATTTTAACACTAAAGCAGTCACTGACTCGCAACAACTTGCAATCATTAGTGACAGAGTTAATTTCTGGTAAAATAAATTAAAATGGGGTATGCCGATAGCATAAAAATTAGATGTGATAGAGCAAATCTGAAAGCAGATTTGGAAGACTTTGCTGTTTTTTCCTGGATTTTTCTGTTGCGTGTCGTCACTTTAAGATGTTTCTCGTTCATGTTTTTGTTTGTTGCGGTTGCACCCGAGTCAAGAGCCGAATGGCTCACAGGGTTATACCTAATTGTCTCGGCTGTGCACTGCGTTGCACCGATAGCTGAGTAGATAACCTCGCGTCCAATAAACCCTCAGAGCCAGGGTGAACATCCGACTCCATACGTCATTTATTGATTTTAACGAGGTAAAACTGGTGAGAAAACAGCACAGATACGGCATCTGTTATAACCAGGAAACACCAACACAATGAATGAACACCACAGCATCAGAACATTGTCTTAGATAACATGTTTCTCAACAATAGACCCTGGATTGGACCAGGCCCCTACATTACCACTGAATAACTATACAAGAGCATAAGCGACTGTGTTACATAAAGGCACATCGTGTATTCATCACACTGCACCCCAAATGTACAGTATTACACAACACTAAATTGTGGAAGAGATATTTCATCATCCTCGCTCTCAGGATCGCAATATAGTTACTTGGGTACAAGTTTGACTCGACTTATTAAATTACAAGTAACATTCACAATAGGAAAAGTTGCAGGCTTCGTTGTTAACTAGGCCTCGTATTTATCATAACAATTTAACAGCATTATAAAGGCATTTACATCATTATAACGATCATTCTAACATTATAACAGCATTGCCAATATTATAAGAACATAAACGAACTTACAGACAATGCTTCTTAAGCTCCCACAATGAACAGTTGCGGCTGGCTTCACTGGGACGTGATGTGTGCCGCCATCTTGAATTACGTGTGTAATGGCCGGCGCCCGCGTGGTTGAGCGGAATCTTAAATCGCAACTTCCTGGTCACGTGACCAAACTTAGCATCAAAAACAGGAAATTTCTGTGTACATACGCCCCCCCCCCCCCCCCCCCATCTGCCGTGAGGCAAAACCCCTGCCGTGAGGCAGAACACTAATACATGAAACTGAAAACTGCCGGTGTAATCAGCATCAGCACCTAACACCCGCGTTGGAACCCAGGAGCTCAGCGGTGCCACTCTCTGCATCTCTGCCACCGCTCTGCTGCTGCTTCTAAACATCGTCGCTGTTGTTCACAGAGCTCCTTGGAGACAACATCACGAAGTCCGTCGCCTGCGCCAAGTTGATTGTCCAGCAGCAGGGACTGAATGCCTGGTGCGTAGCCACGACACACGCAGCAGCAGGACACGGCACGGCTCACCACGAATCGGCATCATCGTCATCGGGATCATCGTCATAAGCATCGGCAGCTTCGCCAGCATCATCCACATCGGCATCATCCTCATCGTCATCAGCGGAATCATAATCATCAGCATCGACATCATCGGCGTTATCAGCCAAATCATTGTCGGCATAATTATCAGCGTCATCATCTGCATGATCATCAGAAGCGTCAAGGTGGCACGGTGGTTCATGTGCTACCTTAAGACCACAAACGAGTTAAGTTAAATTCCCTGCCACGGCTAACATCAGTGACGAGTGATACCTGAACCAGTCCTCGCACTGACCAGGGTGTTGAAGTATGGTCAAAGAACCCCGCATGACTCAATGCGACGTGAGGATGTCTTCATACAGCAGTGGATTGACAAAGGGCTGTACATGTATTAGTGTGTGCGTGCGAATAAACCGTGAGTTTGAGTTTTGTGTAGAGGCCGACCGAAACTGAATTTCTGGTTTCGTCTGAAACCGAAAGTCAACTGAAAGTAAAAAATTTACTTTCGTCCCAAACTAAAACTACGCCGAAAGAGGCCATTTTCCAACTTTTGGCGCCGAAACCGAAATCGGATTTCGGTCGGCCTCTAGTTGTGATACAACACTGGGGAGTCTCAGGGAGCTTCCCGTGCGATAAGAGACTTGCATCGCATGTCAACGCCATTGCAAGGGGGCACCCCAGTAGCAGCTGTCCTGTGAGGCACCGCACCAGGCGCTCTGAGCGGTATTGGTTTGTCAGTCGAGGGGGTGACAGCTGCTGCTGTGAGAGTCATTTGCGGTGCGATTTTTGTTTTAAATGTGGACCATGACACCAGCGCACACTAACGCACTGTGAGTGAATTTCACGACGCTTCGTAGTGTAATAAGGGTCGTTGAAGCGACTTCTGGAATCCGGTCATTTTTCACTTTTCATTACAGCATTCCTTCATGCTGCTGACAGGCAGCGTAAGAGGGATAGAGAGAGAGAGACACGCGCGCAGCCACGTGGCAACTTGGACCCCGCTCTTGCGTGGCCTCCTCCGTTCGTTCCAGTTCTGACCACGCATTGTTCATCTCCACCCCTATTTAATACCCGGGTCACGTGGTACGTTTCCACCAATCCTGGTTAGCCTCTATGGAATCTTCCAGACTCCATCGTAGGCTCCCGGGACCACGCCCCTGACTCATCTCCCCATTGGCTGTGGCCAAAGCCAGCAGAACCAATCCTCTACTTACAGCTGTCACCTTTTCATTACGTCAGGGCCACGCCCTAGGCTTCCCCCCATTGGCTATGTACCAGGACCGGCAGAGCCAATCATCGTGACGAGTTGTGATATGTCAGTGAGCCGGATATATCCTCACATTACAGTAGTATTGTCGGGGTTAATCCACACCGCAGTGTTAACCATGGTAGCCTCCCGCATTCGAAGCACGACTCTTTGCAACCAGCGGCTGGGCCACTACGCACTACTAACTGAACGAACGGACTAGGGGTGACTGAACGGACTGGCCGAGTGAACGAACTGACCCAGAGCGAGTGAGCGAACGAATGGGATGAACTAACGAATGAATGGCTGCTCCCTTCCGTTGCAGGTATGGCTGGAAGTCGAAGTGTCGTGGCAAGAACTTGTCGGTGTACCTGCAGGGCTGTCAGCTCTAGCCGTGACGCCGCAGGAGGAGGAGACGGGGGCTCTGGCCGGGGACGCCGCTCGCCCAACGTCGCTGCTGGGTTCATCTCGGCTCGCTCCGAGCTTGCTTTCAAACACAAACAGACCGAACAAAAACGGAAACATTGCATTGATCACGCCACGGGATATTGACGAAGCCGATCAGAATGATGTCATCCGACAATCTATAGCGCGGGTAATCGGAATATAAATGTTTAGTGGAAGGAATCCGATGAGCTGTGAAGCTATTTGATCACAGATGTCCAGTCGAGCACGGGGTCAGAACAACGAGCAATGCAAACACAATAGGAGTGCACAGTATAAGAAAAGTAAACAAATTACATGAGCAATATATACGAAAAAACTAAACTTTTTTGAGGTAAGGCGTGTGCTCAGAGGCCTATGGACGTCGCGGTGGCGAGATGTTAACTACCTCGCCTGGCATACAGGAGGTCGTAGGTTCGATCCACGACCCTGACGCCTGCTGCTGTATATTTGCGCCTCTCTCCGGAGGTGGCATGGATTTTTCTCACGCATTTTAAGTATTTGGCTTCTATACATTTCCACATCATGATGATGACAAATAAGCCACTTCGTTGGGCTATCATTTGTGATGGGCCGGGTCGCTACTGAAAAGAAAAAAACTAATTCTTACGAGTAAAGTAAACAAATGATGTGGTCCCCTTGTGCTAATTATGACGTCACCGCCACTGCTTACACTGTGATCATTGGGGCATCGTCCATTATCGAACGGTAACACAACCACGTACACACACACACAGCCAGCCCTTGGGGTCTATCCACTACTTCACCACGCTTGTTAATGCAACCAGCACTATAGCACCTGTTATGCACCATGCACAAGCACTGTCCGGTCTGTATAATTACAAATTGTGTTTTTTATATTTACTGCTTAAGAAATAATTTTCTAATTGCGTGCGTTCATTATGTCGCCGTAACTACCAATAAACCAATCGCATGTCGCTATGAGCAATGCCTTTCTGGTCAGCCTCGTTCTCCTTCGTAACGACAAAGGGACCGCTGCACCATCCGTGCCACCGGAGCGGAGGACGCGACAGCACTGGAGGCGATTTCGATATGAAATACACAAAGTCACCAGCAAACAAATGAAAATAAACGCTACAAATCCACTCGCTAAGGCGCTAAAAGCACCGCGCACAACACGAAAGAAAAGTCACGTGGTGGTGGTCATTGCGCATGCCACGGTGACGAGCGAGCGCTTCAGAAGTTGAACATGAGGGTGTTGTCCATGCTGGTACAGAGGGCTTTTCGGCTCACCAGCGTTCGAAGAAGACGTGCACATCACCGACATGTGTGTGGCACATGGCGTGCTCCAGCCGGAGCCGCGCCTTAAGCAGGCCCTGAACACTGGAAGCACAGAGCAGCCGTCAGTGTCACCTTCCAGCATCTTTTTCCTCGTTCTGTACACGGCCATCTTCACCTGAGCACAGGCGAAGTTGGCGAGGTCATGGTGCTTGTTAGCCAGGTAAGGCACCAGCCCATATACGAAGCTGCTGCTGTAGAAGGGCACCCCCAGTTTCCTGAAGATATCCCCAAAAAGCGGAACATTGGTTTGAGCCACTGGCAGGGTAGGTACTGGTGGGGTAGATCCTCCCTGGCACCGCAGGAAATGCACAAGTCTGTTACCCTGGCGAGATTCGGCTGAGCCACACGTCCGATGGCAACGTGCAGTATGCCAACCTCCACTAGAGGTCACCGCAGCGTTTGGCTACGGGAGACTTGTACATTTGTTTCCACTGAGGGGCGGCCGCAATGAGGGAGAAAATGGTCTCTCCATTTTGTGTCTGGTAGGTCGGCCAGCGCCTTAACACGGCACGTGTAGAGCGTTGTGTTTGGGGCACTCTTGAGTGGTACGTTCCTGCAGCCTCGGAGCTTCAGTAGCTTGCCGGAGTTGCTGTGGCCAGGAGAAGCAAAACTCCGGGAAAGAGGAGAGGGGCCGCCACCATCCCCCGTGCCTCCAGCTTCAGGCGCAGCTCCTTCATGGCGTGGAGCAACGTCCCGCAGCAGCTTCTACCCGGCGAGCGTGAAGCGGATTCCCGCGGTGCTGGCGATCTCAGCTGCGGTCTTCCACTTGGGCTGGTGGTCCTGCACGAGGTAGAAAACTGTCCGCAGCCCTGCTGATGTGAGGCGTAGAGCCAGGTTTCTTGTGGGGGTCGCTAGCCCCCGAGATCCCTCCCTCGATAATGCTAACGGCCGGGCTAGCATCATCAATCGCCCCCCGCTGCTAAGCGAACCGCTGCTAAGTTCCTCACCCATGGTGTGGGAGCCGTCGCCCGAGGATTCCCCTCCACCGCGGGTCTGCGTAGCCGGCATGGTTAATTACGTACGCGCACACCCACACACACAGCTCTGCACGGCACTCACTCTTGCGCCGCTCTGCGCCGCGCTGGCCGCTCACGTTACAATCGCGCACCTGGGGTACGCCGATTTCGCACGACGAGAGCTTACGCATACACCGTACCACACTTATAACACGTAACGAGCACACGCAAGCGGGGCACACGCCGACACAACGACTCAAGTTGCCGCCGCCGTGCGCGCGAGATAAACCGTACAACAATGCGCAGCCGATTACGCGCTCGAGCCGCGGGGCTGGGGTCAGGAACTCACCACCGCGCCGCACTTTACGCATGTAACGAGCACACGCAAGCGGGGCACACGCCGACACAACGACTCAAGTTGCCGCCGCCGTGCGCGCGAAATAAACCGTACAACAATGCGCAGCCGATTACGCGCTCGAGCCGCGGGGCTGGGGGTCAGGAACTCACCACCGCGCCGCACTTTACGCACGTACGAGCACACGCAAGCGGGGCACACGCCGACACAACGACTCAAGTTGCCGCCGCCGTGCGCGCGAGATAAACCGTACAACAATGCGCAGCCGATTACGCGCTCGAGCCGCGGGGCTGGGGTCAGGAACTCACCACCGCGCCGCACTTTACGCACGTAACGAGCACACGCAAGCGGGGCACACGCCGACACAACGACTCAAGTTGCCGCCGCCGTGCGCGCGAGATAAACCGTACAACAATGCGCAGCCGATTACGCGCTCGAGCCGCGGGGCTGGGGTCAGGAACTCACCACCGCGCCGCACTTTACGCACGTAACGAGCACACGCAAGCGGGGCACACGCCGGCACAACGACTCAAGTTGCCGCCGCCGTGCGCGCGAGATAAACCGTACAACAATGCGCAGCCGATTACGCGCTCGAGCACACGCAAGCTCGACAAAGCTCAGCTTCACTGCGCACCGCGGTTTCGCACACGCGAGCGGGGTGCACGCCGACACGACGACTCGTCCCTCCCGCACTCGCGCGTGCACGTCAACACAAGTATCGTGCAAGGACGATTCTCCTCTCACACGGCTGCGTAGGCACGCCAACACACAAAAGTGCTCTCCCCGGGCGTTAACACACACACCTCCGTACCCGCACCATCGTACAGAGACCACGGCCTTTACGCATACAACGACCACACACCCGCGAATGCAGTGCACGCTAATACCACGTTCAAAAACACCCAACAACACGGTTTTGTTACTACGCTCGAGATTTTATTAACCCTTGTTAACCCACCGAGCCACCCGTGTGTGTACGAGCCAGCAAGGCGCTTCCAACCCACTCTCTAGTGGCGTGCAGCCCTATTCTATGCTGCGCTCTCTGTTACACCGCTTTCCTACTCGTCCTTACCCCGAACTAACCTTCTCCTACGGATCCTACTCTCCGCTCTGAGGTGTTGTAAGGCGCGTAATACGATACCGTCTGTAGTCATAGGTGACCTTGCGGCGCTCAGGTCGTCCTGCAGACGATCCTGCGGCTCGCCCGATGACTCCCTCGTCGTTGACCCCGTGTCACTACTCCAGAAGAAGAGAGTCCCCTACTGCCCCTGCGTTTTCTTTTAAACTATCCACATCAAAGCTAGGCGCCCCCGTCCCGACCGCCTTGGTCTCTCGACCAATCCTGAGCCTAGGATTTCCCGCCCTTTTGCGATCCCGCCGGCCTTTGACCTTTTTGCTAAGCAGCAGCCCCGGGTCCTGATCCTAGCTATCTGCCTTGCTGACCCGTGTTTGTGTTTGTATGCGTTTCTAACTGCGGGGCTCTCTGAGCTCGCCGTGGTCGTGCGATCTCAAATCCGCCCACGGCGCCGCAGTGTTACTTAGCCTGGGAAGGGTCCTGTCCAATTCCCTGGCCCTGAGAAACCGTGGGGTAACCCCCGAGGGGGCCCTCGGGTGAAAACTCAGGGTAGGTGACCCGACCACAAGGCCCTACGTGGGTGCGGGTGCGTGCTTATGTGGGGGGGTGATGGGGGCAATGCAGTGGTGGAAGCCGGGCGGCTCCCTGGCTCGGCAGAGCGGCCCCGTCGTTGTGGCACCACATAGCCCCCGGGTGCCAGTCCCCGTCCCGGGTTGACTGGAGCACCTCGCCTGGGTTGCCCCCACGAGGTATCGCCGCGGGGTCCGCGGGATTCGCCCGGCCCTTGTGGCTGGCCTCGGGGTGGCGGCTCCGTCTCCTGGGGCTCCGGCGGTGGTCTCCTCCTCCATTCCAACGGCTCCCCTCGGCCTCTGGCACCTGCGGGCTGGGGAACAAACTCAGAGGCGGTGGGGTTTAAGGGTCGCCGTCCTCGTCGCCCCGGCCCCGCCCGGGCCCCTCGGAGCCCGGGGCTCCGTGGGGCCCATATACTGCGCGAGGCCCCCGGGCACGGGGGTGGGGGACCCCGGGGTTTCGGGGTACTTGGACGGCGGGGCTCCCCCTCGGGGCTGCTCGCCACGGCTTCAGTCGGCGGATGTTGACCACCATCTCCCGGCCCCTCTCTCCTCCCTGAATCAGCACCGTCCATGGTGAGATCTGCCGTCTCACAATCCAGGGTCCTCGCCAGTAGGTGGTCAGCTTCCCCACCTGTCCGGCACCGACGCGGGGAGTGTACAGCCACACCTCGGAGCCCGCAGTGTAGAAGGGGGGCTCCATACGGGGTCGGGCGCCCTGCTCTTGCCGCTGGTGCGCGGCCTCTCCGTGCGGGTAGGCTCGGCCCCTGGCCCCTCGCAGGGTCTCCAGCAAGTGCTCCACGGGTGGCTCCCTTCCTCCCGTTGCGGCGGAGGACACCGAACAGCAGATCTGCGGGCAGGCGAGACTCGCGACCAAACATCATTAGGAACGGGGTCTGTCCTGTAGAGGTGTGAACGGCGGTGGTGTAGGCGAACAGGGCATAGGGAAGGTGTTCGTCCCAGTCCTGTTGATTCGCGGCCGCCATGCGTTTAAGCTTCCCGGCCAGAGTCTGGTTCATCCTCTCTACCATCCCGTTCGCCTGGGGGTGATACGCCGTGGTTCGGTCCTTCTGGATCCGAACTCTCGGCACAGCGCCTGAAATAGTTCGGCCTCGAATTCACTACCCTGGTCGGTAATGACTCGTTCGGGGATCCCGCACTTAAGTACGTAGTTTTCCACGAAGGCCCGGCCACTACGAGGGCTGTTTTATCCGGGATAGCCACCGCCACGGGGTAGCGGGTGAAGTACTCCACCGCTACGAGAATATATCGGTTGCCCCGGTGGGATCGTGGAAAGGGCCCCTGCAGGTCGATTCCGACCAACTGATTCGTCCGACTGACACGGAACGGCCTCAGGGGTACCTGGTACCTCGCCGGCTTTTGCCCACACTGCTGACAGGCCCGGCAGCCCTGCACCCAGGCGGCCACATCTTGCGCCAATTTAGGCCAGAGATACTGGCGACGCAGAGTCTCCCGGGTGCGCCGTTCCCCATAATGGCCCCGAGCGGGTGGTCGTGTACCAGTCGTAGTAGTTGGGGTCGCACATGGCGGGAACGCAGATGCACCCCGGCTGCCCAGCGTCGGCCAGTTCCCTCACCACCCCGTTTTCTACACACAACCGGGCATACAAACCGCTCCAGGGTCCTGGTAGGGCGCTCTTTTCCTCCGCAGTGCCGCCTCCACTGCCGCCAGATCCGGATCTCGCTGCTGGGTCTGTCTCAGCTGCTCGTCGTTTAGGCCCGGGAAGGCGCAGCCGACGTCCTCCTGGATCCGTCCGATCGGGTCCCGAGCCGCGGGTCCCGCGCTTGCCGGGCGGTCGACGGGATCCTCAGTGCCACCTGTGAGGGTCTCTGTGGCGCACACTGCACTCTCTCTCGCTGGGGGGGGTCAGTGGCCGCGGCCTCTCGGGGTCCGTTGCCTGCCGGCAGCGTCCCCCCGTGAAACACGGGCAGGCCTCCTCCGCCCTCGTCTCGGCGTACACCGTGGGTTGCCTCGACAAGGCGTCCGCGTTTGCATGCGTCCGGCCAGCCCGATACTCGATATGCAGGTTGTACTCCTGCAACTGCGCCAACCACCGGGCCATCTGCCCCCGCGGCTCCTTGAATGTAAGAAGAAACTGCAGAGCATAATGGTCAGTGCGTACGCGACATCTCCTGCCGTACAAATACGGCCGGAACTGTTTGCATGCGAAAATCACGGCGTACAACTCTTGGCGGTCACGCAATAGTTCAGCTCGGCCCCACTCAAGGTCCGGCTGGCGTACGTGATGACTCGTTCCGTCCCATCCTGTACCTGTGACAACACCGCGCCCAGCCCGCTGCTGCAGGCGTCGGTGTCCAAAATAAAATCGGTGGTAAAATCGGGAAAGCGAGGGTGGGGCGTGGGTGAGGTGGTCTTTGAGAGTGGTGAAGGCCGTCTGGCAGGCCCCCGTCCACTGATAGGGGTGCTTAGGGAGGTGAGTTGGGTGAGGGGGCGTGCAATCTCGCTGAATCCCTTTACAAATCGACGATAATAGGTGGCGAGCCCCAAAAATGATCTGATCTCCGTCAGATTCCTTGGCCGTGGCCACTCCACTACAGCGCGTACCTTCTCCGGATCGGTGTGCATGCCTGCCTCGCTGACGCGATGCCCGAGGTACCCCACCTCGCGTTGTGCGATGTAGCACTTATGTGGCTTGAGCTTGAGATGAGCCGCTCGCAGTCGCTGGAACACCTCTCGAAGCCTGGACCAATGCTCAGACAAAGATCTACTGAACACTATCACATCGTCCAAGTAAATCAGGCACTGTTCCACTGCAAGCCCCGCATCACCAACTCCATCAACCGCTGGAACGTCGCGGCGCGTTAGTGAGTCCGAACGGCAACACTCGAAACTCAAACAGGCCCATCGGGTGGTGAATGCGTTTTGGCCGATCCTCCTCCGTCATCTCCACCTGCCAGTACCGGACGCCAGATCGAGGGTGGAAAAATACGCGCTCCTGCGAGACTGTCGAAGGTGTCGTCGATGCGGGGTATGGGGAAGGCATCGCCGAGCGTGACTGCATTTAGTTTACGGTAATCGACGCAGAACCGGGTTGACCCATCCTTTTTCGTTACTAGTACCACGGGGCTGACCAGGGCTCGCCGAGGGCTGAATTATGTTATCGCGAAGCATGTCCCCAACTGCCTCTTTGATTGGGCGCGTTCGGGTGCGCCCACTCGGTACGCAGGGAGTTTGATGGGTCGGGCTGCACCGGTGTCAATTTGGTGCTTAACAAGATCGGTCCGACCCACGTCCGAGTCGTGTTCACTGAATACGTCGGCATACTCCCGCAGTAACTCGCGCAGCCGATCGGCCTCTCCCTTAGGTAAATCCGCCCATGGTACATGTAACGCGTCGAGCAGGGGAACGACCTCGGCTCAGGGAGTCGGGCCGACTCGCCAGGCCAGGTCCTGGTCACCCTCAGGACGCCCGGGGTCCTCAGCCAGAGTGCGAACACCGAGTCGTTAGAGTGGCGTGCGTGCAGGGGGTGTACGGTGGCTATCGGGGTGCACCGTCGCAATATCGCTGGGGTATTGTGGGGGTTAAACATCCGCATAAACAATCGGTCCCCATCTGCGTTTACCAATGTGGCGGATCCCACTATCCCATACCGTTTTGCCAACTCCGGGTGAGGAGTTAGCATTACCTCTCCTGATGGTCGGAGCGCGGGGTCGGTGGGGGATGTTGCCACCGGCACCAGCATCTCGGTGAGCGGGCCGATGGTGACTGCCGTCGCCAGGATAGCGGCCACAGGTGCGAAGCGGGGCGCGTCGGTTCTCGTCCCAAGAACGGTATCCGCTCGCCGTTGCTCTCCATGGTGGCGCATCGCTGGCGGGGTTGCACGTTGAGTCCCAGCTGTTCTAAGAGGTCGGTACCTGCGATACACTCGTGACACAACGCACTCGACACGTAGAACTCCTGGTGCACACCTGACTGCCTATGCGGACCTCTAGGGTGGCTTGCCCCAGCAGCCCCATTCCGGCTCCGCTCGCCGTGTGCAGCGCGCGGTCCGGTGCCTGCAGGTGACGCACGTCGACCCCGATCGCGCTGCAGTGCGCTGCGCTCACGAGCGAGGCCACCGCCCCCGTGTCCAGCAGGATTCGGGTACGCACTCCGTTTACCTCCCCTTCCACCAGCGACGTGGCCCCCGTGATCCCCGCCACCAGCTTCCGTAGCCAGTCGCCAGGAGTCACCGTTTCTGTGGGCGTTGTTGCTGGAACCTGTGTGGAGATCACTCGCTCGCCATTATTCTCATTATCGTCTATCTGTATCGGGACCGCGTCGATTGCACCCCTAGTTGGTCCGCTCTCTAGGGGGCGTTGGAGTTTAACCCCCGTGTCTGTCTAGCTCGGGTGATTTCCGGACAATCCCTCACTAGATGCCCTCGGCGATCGCACATATAACATGCCCGGGGAGGGGGGCGGCTCCGTAGCGGGTCCCCTGTCCGCTCCCTCTCCCTCCCCCAGTACGCAGTTGTCCCAAATCGGACTCTAATTGGGACACCCTCCCGGCTAGTCCCCCCTACTGTCGAGCGTAGTTCACCCATCTCAGACTGGAGGGTCTTCATATTTTTATTTGCGTCCTCGCGTACCTGGTTTACCTTGTCGTCTATCTGGGTTACCTGGCCGGAGACATCCTTTATACCCGTTTGTATACCGGCAACCCATCCCGGGGTTGTCTCGCGGGACACTGGAGGCTCTCTTTCCCGGCCCCTTACCGTCCTCGCGAGCTTCTGTTCCTCCTCCTCGTCTTCCGAGAGCAGGCTCGCAATGGCGCGCTCTCGTCCCAGCCCCCGGAGCTGCGCGCGTTCGCTGTGAATTCTTTCACACTTACGTGCGCGCTCGACAAGGGTGTTAAAGGGAAGACGTGGGCAGCTCATGTCTGGCTGCCACAACGCCGTGCGAGACAGGTACCGCTGGATTTTCTCGGCGGCCAGTTCCTCAATAACATCAGTTGCGTACCCCGGGCGTGCGATCTTTGTTAACTCGCGCACATCTTCGGCGTAATCACGTATATCTTCGCCAGGTTGGCGACGGCGCGCCTCTAAGGCCGATTTTGCTTCCTCCTCGTCACGCGTGCCAAAACGCTGATCGAGTCGGCGCATCAGCTCCTCTAGCTGTGTCTGTGCGCTCGCGGGTAACGCTTCTACAAAATCGGCTGCCCGCCCATCAAGATTCATATTAAGTTGACGTACTGCCTGCGCGTCCGTCCATCCATTAATTTCCTTGGCCCCTAAGAGATTGCGGGCGAATGCCTTCCACGAAGGGGCCCCCCGGCCGGTAAATATTAGTCTTATTTTAGCGTGAGGTAACGCGGGGGTCCGTACCGCTTCCGACACCAATTTGTGGGGTCGCTAGCCCCGAGATCCCTCCCTCGATAATGCTAACGGCCGGGCTAGCATCATCAATCGCCCCCCCGCTGCTAAGCGAACCGCTGCTAAGTTCCTCACCCATGGTGTGGGAGCCGTCGCCCGAGGATTCCCCTCCACCGCGGGTCCGCGTAGCAGGCATGGTTAATTACGTACGCGCACACCCACACACACACAGCTCTGCACGGCACTCACTCTTGCGCCGCTCTGCGCCGCGCTGGCCGCTCACGTTACAATCGCGCACCTGGGGTACGCCGATTTCGCACGACGAGAGCTTACGCATACACCATACCACACGCGTTCACACTTATAACACGTAACGAGCACACGCAAGCGGGGCACACGCCAACACAACGACTCAAGTTGCCGCCGCCGTGCGCGCGAGATAAACCGTACAACAATGCGCAGCCGATTACGCGCTCGAGTCGCGGGGCTGGGGGTCAGGAACTCACCACCGCGCCGCACTTTACGCATGTAACGAGCACACGCAAGCGGGGCACACGCCGACACAACGACTCAAGTTGCCGCCGCCGTGCGCGCGAGATAAACCGTACAACAATGCGCAGCCGATTACGCGCTCGAGCCGCGGGCTGGGGTCAGGAACTCACCACCGCGCCGCACTTTACGCACGTAACGAGCACACGCAAGCGGGGCACACGCCGACACAACGACTCAAGTTGCCGCCGCCGTGCGCGCGAGATAAACCGTACAACAATGCGCAGCCGATTACGCGCTCGAGCCGCGGGGCTGGGGTCAGGAACTCACCACCGCGCCGCACTTTACGCACGTAACGAGCACACGCAAGCGGGGCACACGCCGACACAACGACTCAAGTTGCCGCCGCCGTGCGCGCGAGATAAACCGTACAACAATGCGCAGCCGATTACGCGCTCGAGCCGCGGGGCTGGGGTCAGGAACTCACCACCGCGCCGCACTTTACGCACGTAACGAGCACACGCAAGCGGGCACACGCCGACACAACGACTCAAGTTGCCGCCGCCGTGCGCGCGAGATAAACCGTACAACAATGCGCAGCCGATTACGCGCTCGAGCACACGCAAGCTCGCACAAAGCTAACAGCTTCACTGCGCACCGCGGTTTCGCACACGCGAGCGGGGTGCACGCCGACACGACGACTCGTCCCTCCCGCACTCGCGCGTGCACGTCAACACAAGTATCGTGCAAGGACGATTCTCCTCTCACACGGCTGCGTAGGCACGCCAACACACAAAAGTGCTCTCCCCGGGCGTTAACACACACACCTCCGTACCCGCACCATCGTACAGAGACCACGGCCTTTACGCATACAACGACCACACACCCGCGAATGCAGTGCACGCTAATACCACGTTCAAAACACCCAACAACACGGTTTTGTTACTACGCTCGAGATTTTATTAACCCTTGTTAACCACCGAGCCACCCGTGTGTGTGTGTACGAGCCAGCAAGGCGCTTCCAACCCACTCTCTAGTGGCGTGCAGCCCTATTCTATGCTGCGCTCTCTGTTACACCGCTTTCCTACTCGTCCTTACCCGAACTAACCTTCTCCTATGGATCCTACTCTCCGCTTGAGGTGTTGTAAGGCGCGTAATACGATACCGTCTGTAGTCCTAGGTGACCTTGCGGCGCTCAGGTCGTCCTGCAGACGATCCTGCGGCTCGCCCGATGACTCCCTCGTCGTTGACCCGTGTCACTACTCCAGAAGAAGAGAGTCCCCTACTGCCCCTGCGTTTTCTTTTAAACTATCCACATCAAAGCTAGGCGCCCCCGTCCCGACCGCCTTGGTCTCTCGACCAATCCTGAGCCTAGGATTTCCCGCCCTTTTGCGATCCCGCCGGCCTTTGACCTTTTTGCTAAGCAACAGCCCCGGGTCCTGATCCTAGCTATCTGCCTTGCTGACCCGTGTTTGTGTTTGTATGCGTTTCTAACTGCGGGCTCTCTGAGCTCGCCGTGGTCGTGCGATCTCAAATCCGCCCACGGCGCCGCAGTGTTACTTAGCCTGGGAAGGGTCCTGTCCAATTCCCTGGCCCTGAGAAACCGTGGGGTAACCCCCGAGGGGGCCCTCGGGTGAAAACTCAGGGTAGGTGACCCGACCACAAGGCCCTACGTGGGTGCGGGTGCGTGCTTATGTGGGGGGGTGATGGGGGGCGTGCAGTGGTGGAAGCCGGGCGGCTCCCTGCTGCAGAGCGGCGTTGTGGCAACATTCTCTCTCCTCTGATCCCCTGTAAGAGGCCGTTGCAAAACAAGGGGCTTGTTCAGGAACTGCGCGAGGTCGTAGGGAGCGCGCATTCTGCTCCACTCGAAGCTCCGCCACGCGTCCAAGAGGCTCTGGTGATAACCTCGTGTAGTCGACAGGCTCAGGTCCATCAGGAAGAGCTCCTTTCTATACCCCAGGCACCCCCTGCATTCCTCAGCAGGGCGAGGGCCGGCGACTTCCAGGTTAGCTCCTTCCGGTCATACAGCAGTCGCCTGACTGCCATGAGCCTGAAACTCATGATCCTGGCGGCGACGTCCACCAGACTCTGACTGCCCTCGCTCACCGGCAGGCAGAGAACGCCCGGCCTGAGCCAGTGCTTCTCGTGCCAGACGAAGTGCGCGAGTGAGTGGTTGACTCCGGTGAGTAGCCAAGTAGGAGGCTGGAAGGCCTTGATCTTGTGCCACAGCAGGATGCTGCCAGGTGTTAGCGACAAGCACTCGGCCCCTGAAGGACATCTGCGGAGCGAGGCGTGCCCATGTCAGTAATTTAGCCTTGATTGTGTGGCCAGCTCGGTCCAGTTGTTCAAAGCGACCTGTGCTTTCCCCAGGTAACCCCCAGGTACTTGACTCCATCGTCCCGCCAATTGAATCCTCCTGGGAGGAGCACAGAGCGAACGCCGCCTCGCGACCCCAAACACAGCGGGGGCCTCGCACTTGGCCCAGTTGACCCTGGCGGAGGAGGCCCTCTCGTACACTGCAACCCGCCTGCAGAGGCGTAGCTAGGATATTTTGCGCCGGGGACGAACTATAAAATTGGCGACCCCCCCGTTTAATCACATTTTCCTATTACATCGAATAAGGAATAACAATTTAAAGTTTAATGAAACATTGTACTTAAAAAAGCAAATTTATAGAAATTATATTACATGGCTCACTCAGTCACTGTCGTAGACTGGTTGACATAGTCTACAAAAAATAATTTTTCTTGATTTCACTGTCGCAAACTGGTCAATCACGTAATCAAAATCAGTTTTTTCCAATGTTTCTCTTTCAACGCTAAGAATAGCAAGATCGCTGAGACGATCTTGTCCCATTGAAGCACGCAAATACGACAAAATAAGTTTCAATTTGCTGAACGACCGCTCACAGCTTGCAATTAAAACTGCTATTGTTAATAAAATTTGCAGTGAAATTCGCAAATTCGGAAATGTCGTCTCCATAAAAACAATAAAACCAAGAAGATCCAAAGGAGTTTCTGGTAGAACTTCATTCGGTTACTGAGCAGCATTTTGCAATCTCCAATTTCTGTGAAAAGTTCGTGGCCATTGATGTCGGTGTCATACAAATTTCCAAAATCTGTGCAATTTCGACGAATTGCATCGACATCTGTGTCGGATAGAAGAGTTTTGACGTCCAGCAGAAATCCAAATTTTGTGTTCAGGTCTTTTAGTCGTAAAAACTGTGTTGACATCTCCTGTTGAAGTTGATAAAATACACTCTTCATAACGCGCACAATTTCTTCTTCTGCTGAAAGTCCTGCATCTCTTGCCAGTTCTCCTGGCATCTTCCGATGTCGCCTAATTCTTCTGTCCACATCGATCCCCCAGGCTGTGCATCTTGTTTTGGCGTTTTTTACAGCAACTTGGCTCAAATCATCACGATGCTTGACAAATGCATGCTTCAAAGATTAAGATCAGTTGCTGTTTCCTTGAAATTCATAGTAGGATCCTGTAAGCGCTTCTGAACACGATCAATTTTTCCAAGAATGACATTCCAGAAATGTAATAAAACTATGAAGTTAAAATTAAATACGCATGCCTGTAACTGTTCTGCATCACTTCTGGTTTCAGGCATCATAGTTACGTCCTCCGATAATTTGTTTAGCAGCCCTACTAGTTCATCCAGTGCTTCACAGATAGCTTTAACAGCTTCTGATCGTGCACTCCAGCATGTTTCAGGCCGTCGTAGTTTCCGCCACCAAAAAACAGGCCAGTGACTAAGGCTGAAAGACTGGCCTTTCTGTTGTTTGGGACGTTCTTCCATGTAAGTTCTTAATAGGCGCACGTACCAAAATGTAATTACATGACATGTAGGCTGTTTGTGGCGGATATATAAACTTTTAGGTTGAGGTGTAGATTTGTGCAGTAGTTTCAGGCTGTTGCGCCCGCCGCAATAAGTTATAATGTAACGTTGTAAGCCTCATTTTGGCGCCCCTTTACCTTGGCGCCCGGGACATATGTACCCCCCTGCCCCCCTAGCTACGCCTCGACCGCCTGGCAGAGCGCGGAGACATCGTGCGCATTGTTGAGCACGACGCATCACGTCGTCGTCTGCGTAGGCCGAGAGCCTGACGACCGCGTTCTCAGGTCCCGGGACCTTGAGGCCAGACACATGTCGTCTCAGGTGGCGTAGCAGTGGCTCGATGGACAGGGTGTACAGCAGCCCCGAGAGGGGCATCCCTGTCTGACCCCTCGTCACAGGGAGCCGCTGGTTGATCTCGAAGAGGCTGGATGTGCCCCGTGTACAGGAGCCTGGCGAGATGAAGGCCTGGCCGAAGCCGAGCGACGTTAGGAGTTTGTGCAGGTACTCGTGGCTCACCCTGTCAAAGGCCTTCTCCTGATCTAAGAAGAGGAGGCCCAAGTCCACGTTGTGCACTTCTGCAAGGGAGATTGCGTCTCTGACCGTACCGATGTTGTCGTATATGCACCGTCCAGGGATGCAATACGACTGTTCCGGCAGGATCAGCTGACCCAGCACTGTCTTGAGACGGTTTGCCAGCACCTTGGAGAAGATTTTGTAGTCAGCGCACAAGAGGGAGACGGGTCGCCAGTTCTTGACGAGGCGCAGGTCCCCTTCTTGGGTAGCAGGGAGACCACCGCTCTCCTGTAGCTCTGTGGGAGTTCACCCTTCTGCAGGCTCTCCGTCAACAATTGTAGTAGTGGAGGGCCAAGCTCATCCAGAAGGCCGCATAAAACTCAAACAGAGAGAGGAAAGGGAGAGAGAGAGGAGAACGATGGAGAGAGGGAGGGTCTGGGGAGCGAGGAGAGGGGGAGGAAGCGGCAGAGAGTGTGCGAGGGAGCAGGAGGAGAGACATTGTGCGAGTGTGAGAGGGGGGGGGGGGTGAGAAAGTGAGTCACATCAAAATGTGAAAGAAATAAATATAGACAGTTCTAAATTAATAGACTCTGTTTTATAAATATTCTCCTACAACATCAGACTGAGACAATTAGATAGATACAATGACAATAGTAAGCGATTGAGCATGATTTTTGGGGGAGGGAGAGTGTGAATCATTGAGGGGGTCTGACTTAGCGACGCCGTGTGACAAGGGGGGGGGGTCAAAAATCGCGTGAGTCAATGAACGTGCGGCTGAATTAACACCTCAGAGTGAGAAAAAAATGTGGTAAGATCATAGTGGTTGAGATAAAGAGTGAGGTTCTTATTAAAGGGTGGTGGTGTAGTTATGGTGATAGGAGAACGGGTGGGAGGGGTTGGGTAGTGATAATGGTAAGAGTAGTAATAGGGGTGGGTAGTAATAGGGGCTGGGGTGATAGGGGTAGAATAGGGGCTGGGGAGTGATAGGGGTAGGGTGGTGATAGGGGTGAGTAGTGATAGGGGTTGGGATAATATAGGGTTGGGGTAGTGAGTGATAGGAGTTGGGTAGTGATAGGGTTGGGTAGTGATAGGTGGGAGTGATAGGGTGGGTAGTGATGGGGTTGGGTAGTGATAGGGTTGGGGTTGGGGGTTGGGGTGTGATAGGGGTTGGGTAGTGATAGGGTTGGGTAGTGGGTGGGGGTGATANGGGTGGTGATGGGGTTGGGGTAGTGATGGGGTTGTTGGTGATGGTGTTGGGGTGATAGGGGTTGGGGGTGAGGGGTGGGGTAGTGATAGGGGTTGGGTGTGATGGGGGTTGGGGTAGTGATAGGGGCTGGGGTAGTAATAGGGGTTGGGTGGTGATAGGGGTGGGTAGTGATAGGGATTGGGGGTGATAGGGGTTGGGTGTGATAGGGTTGGGGTAGTGATAGGGGTTGGGTGTGTGGGGGTTGGGGTAGTGAGGGTGTGATTGGGTGGTGATAGGGGTTGGGTAGTGATAGGGGTTGGGGTGGTGATAGGGGTTGGGTAGTGATAGGGGCTGGGGTAGTGATAGGGGTTGGGTAGTGATAGGGGTGGTGATAGGGTAGGGTAGTGATAGGGGTAGGGTGGTGATAGGGTTGATGTAGTGATAGGGGTTGGGATAATTATAGGGTTGGGGTAGTGATAGTGGTAGAGTAGTAATAGGGGTAGGGTGTAATAGGGGCTGGGTAGTGATAGGGTATAATAGGGGCTGGGGTAGTGATAGGGTGGTGATAGGGGTTGATGTAGTGAGGGTTGGATAATTATAGGGGTTGGGTTAGTGATAGGGGTTGGGGTAGTGATAGGGTATGGGGTAGTATAGAGGTTGGGGTAGTGATAGGGGTTGGGTAGTGTAGGGGTTNGGGTAGTGATAGAGGTTGGGGTAGTGATAGGGGCTGGGGTAGTGTAGGGGTAGTGATAGGGGTTGGGGTAGTGATGGGGTTGGGGTAGTGTAGGGTTGGGTAGTGATGGGGGTTGGGGAAGTGATAGGGGTTGGGGTAGTGATAGGGTGGGGTAGTGATGGGGTTGGGGTAGTGATAGGGGTTGGGTAGTGATGGGGGTTGGGGAAGTGATAGGGGTTGGGGTAGTGTAGGGGTTGGTAGTGATAGGGGTTGGGGTAGTGATGGGGGTTGGGGTAGTGATAGGGGTTGGGGTAGTGATAGGGGTTGGGGTTATAGGGTTGGGTGGTGATAGGGGTTGGGGTAGTGATAGGGGTTGTGTGGTGATAGGGGTTTGGTAGTGATAGGGGTAGTGATAGGGGTTGGGGTAGTGATNGGGGTTGGGTAGTAATAGGGGTTGGGGTAGTGATAGGGGTTGGGGTAGGGATAGGGTTGGGGTAGTGATGGGGTTGGGTAGTGATAGGGGTTGGGTGGTGATAGGGGTTGGGTAGTGATAGGGTTGGGTAGTGATGGGGTTGGGGTAGTGATAGGGCTGGGGTAGTGATAGGGGTTGGGTTGGGGTAGTGATGGGTGGTGATAGGGGTTGGGGTAGTGATGGGTTGGGGTAGTGATAGGGGTGGTGATAGGGCTGGGGTGGTGATGTCGATGTTGTCGATGTTGTCACCGTGCGTAGCTGCGTGCGCGTTCCTGCGCCCTGTTGCCAGATGGCAGCACAGCACCGTGGCGTCTCCACGTGGCGGCTCCACGTGGAGACGGCGGTGGGAGACGGAGTGGGTGATAATAGTTGGAATCACATTTTCCAATTGGTTTCTGATAACCCCAGCTTGTAAATTGGGGCATACGAATAGCTGCAAGAACATCGTTACTATATTGAGTACCAGGCACACCTCTTCACTCATCACCCAGGTAGGCATCACTCGGAAATATACAAATAAACTTATTTATATTTAAAGTAAAAATTCGTTTCACGGCTCACCTCCACATTGTCATGACCCAGACATGTCTCAAAATGCCAGGCAGTAAAATTCCTTTTGTTAGGATGATCACGGGGTGGGCGGGGAGAGAGATGTTAACTACCTCGCCTGGTATACAGGAAGTCGTGGGTTCGACCCGACCCTGACGCCTGCTGCTGTATATTTGGAGTTTGCGTGTCTCTCTCTCATCATCATCATCACGGTGACTAGGAGATGTTAACTACCTCGCCTGGTCTACAGGAGGTCGTGGGTTCGATCACAACCCTGACGCCTGCTGTATATTTGGAGTTGGCGTGTTCTCTCTCCCCCGTGGTCGCGTGCATTTTTATCCAGATCCGACGAGTTTTCCGTTCCACATATCTAATCGCCGTCACGTGTTTCGAGTACTGTATTTGTCTGCTCTAAATCCCCACGTGATGATGATGGCGATGATGGCGATGAGCCGCTTCGCTGATCTATCATTTGTGGACAGGTCGCTTCTGAAAAAGAGCTACGGGGCCGTCCATAAATGACGTCACGCGATTTTGGACGGTTTTTGACCCCCCCCCCCCTTCGTCAACGACGTCACAAAAAGTCAGACCCCCCCCCCTCAAATATGACGGCACAAAGCTCTGCCCCACCCCCCAAAAAAAAACATGCTTCAAATCGCTTTAAACTATTGTGATTGTAGTGCGTATTTAATGTGGCGCTGCACTCTGATGTTGTAGGAGAAAACATTTATTGAAAAGTCTATTTAATTAAGTAGAACGTGTTGTCTATATTTATTTAAAGTTGCGCATTTTGATGTGACGTCACATTTCCCAACACCCCCCCCACCTTCGTCACACATCGTCACAAAGGTCTGACCCCACCCCCCTAGGTGCGTGACGTCATTTATGGACGGCCCCTACGCCGCTCCAGCAGGGCTTACCTGGTGAACTAAAGCGAGTTCATTTCCCCGTGTTGTGTGTCGCGTTTTTAGAGCAACTTGTTGCGTCGATATCATCTCTTCCATCGTTCCATCTCCTGTCTGGTCTGGCGTGCCACCCCTCCCCTGCCTCTGGCTCCTGCCACTGGGCCTCTGTACCCCACAGCCAGGCGGGGCGTTGTTCGCCCTCCCTCCAGCGAGTCGCCTCGCCGAAACCCATTAGCAGGGCTTGTAAACAAACACGCGCGCGGCCACGTACACACAGAGAGAGAGAGACCTTCACCGCCACCCACCGCGTTGAAGCCTTCAGATGGCAGCCGAGGATGTCGACTGCCTCGCCTGCAATGCGGGAGGTTCGCGCGATCGATCCCGACCCGATGCCAGCTATGTCTATTTGGAACTTGCGGCTGTCTGTCTCGCCACGGGATTTCTCTCCGGGTCCTCCTGGGTTTCTTCCCACCCCTCCTCCACATTTAGCCTCGGCGTCACGCGTTCAGGGTGGCTTGACTGCTGTAAATGTCCACGCGGTGATGATAATACTCTTAGGTTTTTTCGGTAAAGTCACGTAGGTAAAAAATAAGAAAAACATAAAATTAATGAAAGTAATAATAGAAATAAAATAATAAATCACGACGATTCGTAGGGAACACAAGTCTCCGACATCAGGTGGGACCGTCACAGCTAGATTCACTGTATCAAGTGAGGCAAAACATTTAAAGATACCTACGTGACTTTACCGAAAAAACCTAAGAGTATGATGATGACAAGCCACTTCGTTCAGCTATCGTTTGTGGCCAGGTCGCTTCTGAAAATCGAGCTAAATTGCTCAGTGGGCCTAACCAGGGAAAATAAAACAATGGGCATAGCGGTAACTTGGAAGGTCGGAACGGGAGACGGAACGGGTGGGGTGGCCGACTTCACGCTCGCCCGCCCGCCTTTGTCTCCCCAGTACTAATATGTCCACACCGCATCAGGTACTCATTTGAGGCTGATCTCTGTCTGTCTGTCTCTGCTCTGATCTCTGTCTGTCTCTGTCTCTGATCTCTGTTCGTCTGTCTCTGCTCTGATCTCTGTCTGTCTCTGCTCTGATCTCTGTTCGTTTGTCTCTGCTCTGATCTCTGTCTGACTGTCTGTTCTGATCTCTGTCTGTCTCTGCTCTGATCTCTGTCTGTCTGTCTCTGCTCTGATCTCTGTCTGACTGTCTGTTCTGATCTCTGTCTGTCTCTGCTCTGATCTCTGTTCGTCTGTCTCTGCTCTGATCTCTGTTCGTCTGTCTCTGCTCTGATCTCTGTCTGACTGTCTGTTCTGATCTCTGTCTGTCTCTGCTCTGATCTCTGTCTGTCTGTCTCTGCTCTGATCTCTGTCTGACTGTCTGTTCTGATCTCTGTCTGTCTCTGCTCTGATCTCTGTCTGTCTCTGCTCTGATCTCTGTTCGTCTGTCTCTGCTCTGATCTCTGTCTGACTGTCTGTTCTGATCTCTGTCTGTCTCTCTCTGATCTCTATCTCTCTGTCTCTGATCTCTGTTCGTCTGTCTCTGCTCTGATCTCTGTCTGTGTCTGTTCTGATCTCTGTCTGTCTCTGATCTCTGTTCGTCTGTCTCTGCTCTGATCTCTGTCTTGTCTGTTCTGATCTCTGTCTGTCTGTCTCTGATCTCTATCTNGTGTCTCTGTCCTCTGATCTCTGATATATCTCTGTCTGTCTCTGCTCTGATCTCTGTCTGTCTGTCTGATCTGTCACTCTGCTCTGATGTCTGTATGTCTGTTCTGCTCTGATCTCTGTTCGTCTCTGTCTGCTCTGATCTCTATCTGTCTGTCTGCTCTGATCTCTGTCTCTGCTCTGATCTCTGTCTGTCTCTGCTCTGATCTCTGTCTGTCTCTGCTCTGCTGTCTGTCTGCTGTCTGTTCTGATCTCTGTCTCTGATCTCTGTCTGTCTGCTCTGCGTCTCTGTCTCTGTCTGTCTCTGCTCTGATCTCTGTCTGACTGTCTCTGATCTCTGTCTGTCTCTGCTCTGATCTCTGTTCGTCTGTCTCTGCTCTGATCTCTGTCTGTCTCTGTCTCTGATCTCTGTCTGTCTCTGATCTCTGTCTGTCTGTCTGTCTCTGATCTCTGTCTATCTCTGTCTCTGATCTCTGTCTCTGATCTCTATCTGTCTGTCTCTGCTATGATCTCTGTTTGTCTGTCTCTGATCTCTATCTGGGTGTCTCTGCTCTGATCTTCACTCTCGCCCTGTATTTACAACATTTTGCTTTCGCCACCGCGGCGATGCATGCCACCGTCCCCTCTCCACCACCGAGGGGCCCCTTCCTCTCCCTCCCCGACCCTCCGAGTTCTCCTCGCCCGCCTCAAGCGATAACCAAAACTAGCCTCTCTTGGCGGGGCCCTCAGCAAAGGACATCGCCACCAGCAGTCGCCACCGCGGCAATTAGAGTCCAGACTGTGGCCCCACTGGGAAGGCCACTCAACCACTTCCGTCCGCACCCCCCCGCATCACCCCCCCCCACCAACCCTACCACCAACTCCCCCCCCCACCAACCCCCCCCCACCAANCCCCCCCACCAACCCTACCACCAACCCTACCACCAACCACCCCCTCAANCCCCCCCCACCAACCCTACCCCGCCACCAACCCCACTCCCCACCAACCCCTTCCCTGCTAGCGCCGGTGATGAGGACCCCACCGCACGGCAGGGCAAATGGAATTGCAAGAGGCTCGCTTCGCGTGCCAACACAGTTGTGTATCTGAGGCGCAGTGCCCGCACCGCGTGTAGAGAGAGAGGGAGAGAGAGGAGTGGACACGACTCCTGATTTGAGCGTCGGTTGTTACCAGTGGCGTCGTGACGACACCATCACTCACTCGGTAGACCGGGAGGGAGACGTGCACACTCCACACACTCTCATCAGAGAGAGACATCAACCCCCCAGTGTAGCTTGTTCATGCGATGCGCGGCCATTCTCGCTCACCATCGCAGGGCGCTGGGGAATGCCCTCAACAGACTTACACAGACTCACACAGACACCCATAGACTCACACAGACATCCACAGACACCCACAGACTCACACAGATACCCACAGACCCACATACTCACACAGACACCCACAGACACTACAGACTCACACAGATACCCACAGACACCCGCAGACACACAGACTCACACAGACACCCACAGACTCACACAGACACCCGCAGACTCACATAGACTCACACAGACACCCACAGACACANACAGACACCCACAGACACACACAGACTCACACAGACACACATGGACTAACACAGACACACACAGACTCACACAGACACCCACAGACTCACACAGACACCCGCAGACTCACATAGACTACACAGACACCCACAGACTCACACAGACACCCACAGACTCACACAGATACCCACAGACACCCACAGACTCACACAGACACCCACAGACACACAGACTCACACAGACACCCACAGACACACAGACTCACACAGACACCCACAGACACCCACAGACTTACACAGACACCTACAGACTCACACATACACCCACAGACTCACACAGACTCACTCAGAGACCCACAGACTCACACAGACACCTACAGACACCAACAGACACCCACAGACTCACACAGACTCACACAGACACCCACAGATTCACACAGACATACAGACTCACACAGACACCCACAGACTCACACAGACACCCACAGATTTACACAGACACCCACAGACTTACATAGCCACCCATTGAGACCCATCGACTTATATAGATACCCAACGCACACAGACACACACACAGACCCATAGATTTACACAGACACCCACAGACTTACATAGGTACCCATTGAGACCCATCGACTTATATAGATACCCCAACTCACACAGACACACACACAGACCCATAGATTTACAGAGAGACCCACACACTTACACAGAAGTGTTCGTAGCGCAGTGCGCCACCACCCGCACAAAGACAAAGATCCCCGGAATAGCCTTAACAGATTGTTGGGGCAAGTGCTGTTAGCGAGCACCTATTAACGCCGGCACGGCACNGGGGGGGGGGGTGTGGCCAGCACCACGTCCGGCCGCCTTTGTCTCCCACGATGTTTACACATCGCACCAGGTACTCATTCGAGTGGACCTCGGGAGGCTCGGGACGGCTTCAGATAATCGTCACTGCTGTTGGGCCGTGGGCAGGAATCGAACCCGGGTGGCCGGGTTCGTAGCGCAGCGCGCTAACCACTACACCACCGCTCCCGTGCCAAACACACACACGCACACACACGTGCGCACACACGCACACATACACACACGCACACACACGCGCACACATACGCGCACACACACGCACACACACGCACACACACACACACACACGCACACACACGCACACACACACACACATACAACGCGCACACACACGCANACGCACACACANACGCACACACACACGCACGCCACACACGNACACACACGCACACACACGCACACACACGCACACACGCACACACACACACACACACACACACACACACCACACACACACACACACACACGCACACACACGCACACACACACACGCACACACACGCACGCACACACACACACGCACACAGACACACACACATACACACACGCACATACACGCACACACACATGCACACACACACATACGCACACACACACATACTCCCTCCCTCCCAGCTCGTAACTTTCGGTTCCCAGGAGCCCAGCAGGGGTTGTGGGAGCCCAGCCAAGAGGGCAGGGCGGCCATACTTCCCCTTTCCGGTACACGCACGCAGAGGGGGCAGGGAGAGGCGATCTCACGACTCGGCGTGTGACGCCTTGGGGCCGTCCATAAATGACGTCACGCGATTTTGGACGATTTTTGACCCCCCCACCTCGTCACACGGCGTCACAAAAGTCAGACCCCCCCTCAAATATGACGTCACAAAGCTCTGCCCCCCCCCCCCAAAAAAAGTAAAACATGCTTCGATTGCTTTAAACTATTGTCATTGTAGTGCGTATTTAATGAGGCGCTGCACTCTGATGTTGTAGGAGAAAACATTTATCGAAAAGTCTATTTAATTAAGTAGAACGTGTTGTCTATATTTATTTAAAGTTGCGCATTTTTACGTGACGTCACATTTCTCAACCCCCCCCCCCTCGTCACACATCGTCACAAATGTCTGANCCCCCCCCTCCCAGGTGCGTGACGTCATTTATGGACGGCCCCTTGGCCCCGCGTCTCAAATATTTCGTTTTTGATCAGAATCAGGATCTGTATTTATTCTGGAGGAATCCGATGAGCTATGAAGCTCTTTTTCAGAGATACTGCCCCTCCCGCAACCCCCCCCCCAGCCCGCCACAACCCCGCCCCCCCTTCCAAGCTTGCTAATGATACGCAGAAAAAATATAAAACTCAACACATTTGTCAAAATACAGGATGCTTCAAAATATGTTTGCTTAACACTTCTGAGAATTTGCAAAAAATACCACGAGAAGTGTGGTAGAGAAGATTACACGCCACGTGCTGACAACGATGGCGATCAAGTGGAGACTCTTTGACTTTTGGAAGCTATTAACATGGCATTTGTTATCGTGTTTACGGCGTATTATCCGTTATTTTCCCATTAAAAACGAGTCCCATATAAGTTACGATGTTCAAACACCAAATCGATGAAACCCTTTGCAAGTCATCAGCTCTGCATTAATCACACACACACAGTGTGTACTTGTGGCAAAACGTGCAAACCTATTTTTTCGTATTTTATTTTTCATCATTTTGGATACTGCCGAAAGAAAAACAGTTGCCGTCCAGTTGATACGTTCAGTCAGTGATTCCATTCACGTTTAGACGCATCACGCTGTTTAGAGCATTTTGCTGCTAGAAATGCCCACGACGACGACGACGATGATGATGATGACAGGGGCACTTCGTTGAGCCGTCATATACGATAGCCGCTCGCATTCTGGCAAACAGCTGCATTGCTCAGTGGGGTTTACGTGGTGAAATAAGTGCACACGGTGCAATTTGTACCGTACCAGCTGATTGCTTGGAGTACCGGTCCAGCCCCTTTCGTCTCTCCACTGCTGGATGAGGACCTCCGCACGGAGTGGGTGCTTCATATGACCGTACTTCACACGCGGGCCGGTGCGGGGTTGGTGGACGTTGGGTGGAGCATAGAAGTTCAGGACAACAATTGGTTTTGCTGAATCAATTGCATCCCGCAAGCCCCCAACACCCTGCTGTGCACAGTGGCCGCCCATCCATGCACAAGCCAGGCTCAACACATGCTTAGCTTCCGAGCCCTCATGAGATATCATGAGATCTGATGAGATCTGATGAGATCTGATGAGATTTGATGAGATCTGATGAGAGCTGATCACATTGGACATGTGACTGTTCAACAGACCCAAGGACCGATGTGCTATGGAGAAGGACTATCGCCCGAAACGTCGTATATATTATAAGGCCACACGACGTCGCCGTACATATGTAATGCAACACATACAGGACACGCCGAGTTGTTGTTGTTGTTGACACGGAGACGAGTTGTTGAGTTGTTGCTGTTGACACGGAACGAGTTGTTCAGTTGATAATTGTTTTTACCATTTTATCTGGCAACAAAACTGACACCTTTTTACAAGGAGTCATGTTTGCATTGACCACAATGCATTGACCACAATGCAAACATGACTCATTGTAAAAGGTGTCAGTTTTGTTGCCAGATAAAAGGGTAAAAAACCAATTATCGTATTTTGCTACTGGCAAATGACGTTCCAATGGAGTTGTTCAGTTGTTTGTTAACATGGAGCGAGTTATTGAGTTGTTGACATGGAGGGAGTTGATAATTGTTTTTTACCCTTCTATCTGGCAACAAAACTGACACCTTTGTTACAAGGAGTCATGTTTGCATAGACCACAATACCTGCAGTCATAATGCAAACAAAAAAAGATAACTTTGATAATGTATGCACTGTCCTTGAAGTTGATTGGTCCACACACGAGACAGCTTTCCTTAGAGCCTAGTCTCACATGGGTTAGACCCGATGACGCCAAAAGGCGCACAACTCAAGACAATGCACCATCAGAGTATGAGAGCTCGGGTAAGCATTTACACCATTGGAACCAATGATGGAGGGAGTTGTTGTTGTTGTTGGCTGTGCTTGTGCACCACTGCCAACGCAGCAGCAGAATCCTGCTGAGTTCCGCGTCCACTCCAATCGCTAGAACTGTGGCTGGGTCATTGTGTTGGTTACACGTGGGCCCAACGCCCCTGCCTCGGAAGTGACTCTGGAAAGTGTCGAATTACTCGCGTGGAAACTCACTTGTTCCACCCAGAGCGAGAGTCCAGGGCTCAGTGAATGCCTCCCTATAGATCCCGCAGCCGGCAATGAATGCCCAGTCTGTTGGCCTGCAATAATCACTCGCCCACGTGTGGCTGTGTGTTTAGAGCAATTAGTGTGGAGGTGGTGGTCGTGGTGGTGGTCGTGGTGGTTGTGGTGGTGGTCGTGGTGGTCGTGGTGGTGGTCGTGGTGGTCGTGGTGGTGGTCGTGGTGGTTGTGTGGTGGTCGTGGTGGTCGTGGTGGTGGTCGTGGTGNTCGTGGTGGTGGTCGTGGTGGTGGTGGTGGTCGTGGTGGTTGTGGTGGTGGTCTTGGTGGTCGTGGTGGTGGTCGTGGTGGTCGTGGTGGTGGTCGTGGTGGTCGTGGTGGTGGTCGTGGTGGTCGTGGTGGTGGTGGTGGTTGTTGTGGAGGTGGTCGTGGTCGTGGTGTGGTGGTCGTGGTGGTCGTGGTGGTGGTGGTNGGGGTGGTGGTGGTGGGGTGTGTGGTGGTGGGGTGGTGGGGTGTGGGGTGGTCGTGGTGGTGGTGGTCGTGGTGGTGGTGGTCGTGGTGGTTGGTGTGGTGGTGGTGGTGGTAGTGGTGGTGGTGGTGGTTGTGGAGGTGGTTGTGGTGGTGTTGGTGGTCGTGGTGGTGGTCGTGGTGGTGGTGGTCGTGGTGGTGGTGGTCGTGGTGGTGGTGGTTGTGGTGGTGGTCGTGGTGTGGTCGTGGTGGTGTCGTGGTGGTGGTCGTGGTGGTCGTGGTGGTGGTGGTCGTGGTGGTGGTGGTGTGGTGGTGGTGGTGGTGTGGAGGTGTTGTGGTGGTGGTGGAGGTGGTCGTGGTGGTGGTGGTCGTGGTGGTGGTCNTGGTGGTGGTGGTCGTGGTGGTCGTGGTGGTGGTGTGGTCGTGGTGGTGGTGGTGGTGGTGGTCGTGGTGGTGGTGGTGTGGTGGTGGTGGTTGTGGTGGTGGTGGTGNCGTGGTGGTGGTGGTGTGGTGGTGGTCGTGGTGGTGGTCGTGGTGGTGGTGGTCGTGGTGGTGGTGTGTGGTGGTGGTCGTGGTGGTCGTGGTGGTGGTGGTCGTGGTGGTGTGGTTGTGGTGGTGGTGGTGTNTGGAGGTGGTGGTGGTCGTNGTGGTGGTCGTGGTGGTGGTGGTCGTGGTGGTGGTCGTGGTGGTCGTGGTGGTCGTGGTGGTGGTCNTGGTGGTGGTGGTGGTGGTGGTGGTGTGGTGGTGGTGGTGGTCGTGGTGTGGTCGTGGTGGTAGTGGTGGTCGTGGTGGTGGTCGTGGTGGTGGTGTGTGGTGGTGTGGTGGTGGTGGTCGTGGTGGTGGTGGTTGTGGTGGTGTGGTGTGTGGTGGTGGTGGTCGTGGTGGTGGTCGTGGTGGTGGTCGTGGTGGTGGTCGTGGTGGTGGTGGTCGTGGTGTCGTGGTGGTGGTGGTGTGGTGGTGGTGGTGTGTGGTGTGTGTCGTGGTGGTGGTCGTGGTGGTGGTCGTGTAGGTGGTGGTGTGTGGTGGTGGTGGNTGACGCTGCTGCACGTGGCCGCTGTCGCGACCCAGCGCCGTGGAGGCAGCAGCTCGGGTTGGTGGATCACACAAAGATGGTGTTGTGAGACCCCTCCTGCTGCTGCTGCTGCAGATGCTGCTGCTGCAGCTGCAGCTGCTGCTGCTGCTGCAGCTGCTGCTGCGGCTGCTGCTGATGCTCCTCCTGCTGCTGCTGGTGCTGCTGCTGCTGCTGTTGCTGCTGCTGCTCCTCCTCCTGCTGCTGCTGCTCCTCCTCCTGCTGCTGCTGTTGCTGCAGCTGCTGCTGTTGCTGCTGCTGCTGCTCCTGCTGCTGCTGCTGCTACTGCTGCTGCTGCTGCAGCTGCTGCTGCTGCTGCTCCTGCTGCTGCTGTTGCTGCTGCTCCTGCTGCTGCTGTTGCTGCAGCTGCTGCTGTTGCTGCAGCTGCTGCTGCTGCTCCTGCTGCTGCTGCTGCTACTGCTGCTGCTGCAGCTGCTGCTGCTGCTGCTGTTGCTGCAGCTGCTGCTGCTGCTCCTGCTGCTGCTGCTGCTCCTGCTGCTGCTGTTGCTGCTGTCGCTGCTGCTGCTGTTGCTGCAGCTGCTGCTGCTGCTGTTGCTGCAGCTGCTGCTGCTGCTCTGCTGCTGCTGCTGCTACTGCTGCTGCTGCAGCTGCTGCTGCTGCTGTTGCTGCAGCTGCTGCTGCTGCTGCTCCTGCTGCTGCTGCTGCTGCTACTGCTGCTGCTGCAGCTGCTGCTGCTGCAGCAGCAGCAGCAGCTGCTGCTGCTCCTGCTCGTGCTGCTGCTGCTGTTGCTGCAGCAGCAGCAGCTGCAGCAGCAACGCAGCAGCTGCAGCTGCTGGAGCAGCAGCAGCTGCAGCAGCTGCTGCTGCTGCAGCTGCTGCTCCTACTGTGCTGCAGCTGCTGCTCCTACTGCTGCTGCTGCTCCTACTGCTGCTGCAGCTGCTGCTCCTACTGCTGCTGCTGCTCCTACTGCTGCTGCTGCTGCTCGTCTGCTGCTGCTGCTCCTACTGCTGCTACTGCTGCAGCTGCTCGTGCTGCTGTTGCTGCTGCTTCTTCTTCTTCTTCCACCCGTGGGTGGCGTCGAGGAGGAGCCGTAGCCCTGGCTCTGCCGGGGAGGTGGACTAATTACCATCTGTTCCATCTGTACAGGATTTGAGTGTTTCGCTCCTCGTTAATTGCCCTGTTGCGTCTATCCAATGTCGCAGGACCCTCCAGACAACGCAGTGAGTCCCAAGGACTCGCTGATCTTGACCGCCGCGCAGTAGCGATAGTCCAATGTTCATGTGCGTCGTTATTGATGGGCTGTGTTGTTGTTGTTGTGGTCTCGGACTGCTGCTGTTGTTTGTTGCTTTACTGCCTTGGCCACCTCTTTGCATTTGGTGTTGAACAATCGGCAGGGATTTCTGTCCTTGTGCAATTTGTACTTAGGCAGTTTATTTATTTATGTTGTATCGTGCCTTCCTTAACTTTGTACTCCTATGGCCGTGTTTGTGTATTGTTTGTTGTTACTTGTGATGACCCGTGACCCTACTGGGCCTCTGTAAAAAGAGCTTCATAGCTCATCGGATTCCTCCTCCAGTTGCAGAATTCTGATTCCGTGGACTCTGTGTCGCCTTCCGGGATCGATACATGGATCGGCATCATCATTATTATATTTTGTTTGTCATAAACAAAGCTCAGGATGGAGTGGTGGTGCTTGTTGATGTACAGCGGTGAGCTGCGGCGTGGTGAGCTGCGGCGTGGTGAGTGGTGTGTGAATGCGTGAGTGCATAGGTGAGTGGGTGGGTGGGTGAGTGTGTGAGTGGGTGGGTGAATGGGTGAATGCGTGAGTGCATAGGTTAGTGTGTGAGTGAGTGGGTGAGTGGATGAGTGGGTGGGTGGGTGAGTGAGTGGGTGAGTGAGTGAGTGAGGGGTGAATGCGTGAGTGCATAGGTTAGTGGTTGAGTGAGTGGGTGGGTGAGTGAATGGGTGCATAGGTTAGCGGGTGAGTGAGTGGGTGGGTGAGTGAGTGGGTGAATGAGTGAGTGCATAGGTTAGTGGTGGGTGGGTGAGTGTGTAAGTGTGTAAGTGGGTGGGTGAATGGTGAATGCGTGAGTGCATAGGTTAGTGTGTGAGTGAGTGGGTGAGTGGGTGAGTGAGTCGGTGGGTGAGTGAGTGGGTGAGTGAGTGAGGGGTGAATGCGTGAGTGCATAGGTTAGTGGTTGAGTGAGTGGGTGGGTGAGTGAATGGTTGCATAGGTTAGTGGGTGAGTGGATGGATGAGTGAGTGGGTGAATGCGTGAGCGCATAGGTTAGTGGGTGAGTGAGTGGGTGAGTGGGTGAGTGAGTGGGTGAGTGAGTGAGTGAGTGGGTGAGTGAGTGGGTGAATGCGTGAGTGCATAGGTGAGTGGGTGAATAGGTAGCGGATGAACGCTGACACATTAACTGGAACGGGCGACAATTGAACCTATTGATGGCCGGGCGTGGCACTGACCACACCAGCCCGCCCTGTGTGCCATGTCCGCCTTAATAGGTGCTCGCCCACAGCACACAAGGCGCCCTGCATTCACCCTCGAAGCTCACACAGCCTGGACCTCTGTGCGTCTGGTGTTGCTTTTTAAGAGACCCTAGCTTCACTCGGGTTACTATTGATCCTGTGCCGTACAGAATCGCATTATACGCCGCCGCGGTGGCTAGGAGATGTTAACTCCCTCGCCTGGTCTACAGGAGGTCGTGGGTGTCGATCCGACCCTGACGCCTGCTGCTGTGTATGTCGAGTTTAAATGTCCTTCTCCCCGTGGTCGCGTAGATTTTTATATCCGCGTCCTCCAGTGATTCCATCCACTTTTAGAAGCATCACGCTGTTTAGAGCATTTGGCTGCTAGAGATGCCCACGACGACGATGATGATGACAGGGGGCCACTTTGGTTGAGCCATCACTTGCGATAGCCAAGCTCGCATTCTGACAAACAGCTGCATTAGCTCAGTGGGGTTTTACGTGGTAGAAAACATACTTTTAAAGAGTACGTATGTTCAACTTGAGTTTGCACCATATGTGGCAGCCTCTGTCGTGTTCGCCGAATGCGCGGGTGGGTGGCACGTGCCANCCCCCCCCCCCAATGATCCGATCTAAATCCTAATTTCGATCGGATCATTGGGGTTTATTAGTAATAAATCGGCATTTGCGACCCCACTGACCCCGTGTAGCATATTATGACGTGCCAGGATCTATGAGATGATAGGACAATAGTCTGTTTCAATGATTGGCGATAAGTAACGGCAAAGCGTTATAAGTGACTCACATAATTGTGCGCAGTTGCGTCTACAGCGCACGACTTCCCTGAGGCATCAATACCTTCAGCGAGCGCGATGCCGATCACACCACGCGGTTCGAATTCGACCCTCGATCGATGGCTGGCATCGCCGCACACGCGTCGAATAAAAGTGAGGGACAAGTCCTTACTCACTAACAACTCCCACTGATGACAGACGCTTGCGTTGCGCCCGAAACGTCGTGATTTAATCCATTTTATTTCTATTATTATTTATATTATCTACCCACGTGACTTTACCGAAAGAACCAAAGAGTATGGATCTCCTGCAGTCACGAAAACTTCAAATCGAGATTGAACTCCGATCATTTTTCATTGCTGGAGGGGTTGCCCCCGGAATAGCCTTAACAGATTGTTGGGCAAGTGCTGTTAGCGAGCACCTATTAAGGCCGGCACGACAGAGGGGGGGGGGGTTGATTGGCCAGCACCAGGCCCGACCGCCTTTGCATCCCCCCACTACTTGACAATCCTGGCTCCACCATTGCCTGTT